>JABJVR010008599.1:0-10517 GCA_025773905.1 Chitala chitala | reverse complement strand
TAGTCTAACCCTCTAGTGTGTGTGAACTGTGATGCACTGCTGATTAGTCTAACCCTCTAGTGTGTGTGAACTGTGATACACTGCTGATTAGTCTGTTAAATACCTCGTTAGGCTCCACACTCCTATAGCCATAAAGAAAATTTATTCTGAAAAAAGAATAAATGAACAAATGAATGATTTTCTTTTTTAATTTCATAATCTGATAGTACTATACTCCCTGCCATGACACATACTCCCATGCATGAGAATTTATTTACTTAATTTTTTTTACCAAAGCAGAGATGCTAAACATGTTTTGTTGTCAGCCTTTTTGTAATCATGCCTAATCCACTGAATAAAAACAACATTACACAAACAATACTGATTTTGGATTCTTTCAATACAACACTGGTACATAATTGTAAGAATATGCAGAACAAAACAATTGAGTACATATATCTTTTTTGTAGCTTCATACTTTTTGCTTTAGAGAAAACATGAGAAATGAAAGACACAGGGATTTGTTGAAAAAAAAAAACATAAGGCAGTGGGTAGGGCTATGTGACCACGCACTTTCAGATGCTTCTGTCGTGTCTCATGCATATTGTTCCAGAAGGCTCCTCTACACGTAGTACAACTGACCCATTAATTTATAAATTCACTACTGAGCTGTAGCTGAAAGCCTTCTAAGTGTTCCTTTAATTTTTCCCTCAAGTCTCCACCTGTTGCGCCAGTCCTAATGTCCAAAGGGTGGCCACTATTCTTTTCACTCCGTCCTGCCATTGAATCCCCTCCACTATCAGCATTGATGCAAGGACCCTGGCTGTCCTCAAGGGCATTACTATGGAGTGTCACCCCTGGCATCAGCACCGGCTGAGTTACAGGCTGCCTTTGCTCACTGTTTGTGTTTTTCTCCACATCATCCTGGGGTACTGGTACAAGGAGAAGTTGTCCATCCCTATCCTCTTGTATCCAAAACACCTGCCTTTCCTCTTCTCCAGCCCCCAACTCTGCATCTCTGGCAGAGTCCATAACGAAAAACTGTTGTGTAGCCAGGCTTTGTTGAACCAGCTGGACCTGTTTTAAATGCAGCAGTGGTTTATGTAACTCTACAGGTACTTGGTGCACCACATGTAAATCCTGAGCCACAGGGGCGGCCTGTAGTGCCCTCTCTGAGAGGGATCTTGTGGGCTGCTGCTTCTCCAGCTCTTCGGCTTGTACCTGCAGCTGAAGTTCCTGGAGTGTGCTAGTCTGTTCAACTACATTTGGCACATGTTGTTGGGGCTGCAGTGACTGCACCTGCTGCTGTTGTGGTGACAGATTCCAACCCTGGGGAAGTGCCATGGTGAGTATCTGAACACCGCCACCATCCTCATCCTCCTGGACTCCGGCATTCTCACTGTAGAAGTAGTAACAGCAGGACTCCATTTCTACATCTACATCCGTGTCTTCACCCTTACCATCCATCTGTTTGGTGCCAGGTCTTCTTAAATCATCTCTTTCCGCTGTGCCTCGACAGTGGGAGCCCAGTTTTGCTTCTTCTCTCTCCTTTATTCTCTGACGCTCCCCCAGATTCCTTTCCTCAGTGCCTTTATACTCCTCCTGTCCTCTTCCACAATAGAAACAATAACCCATCTCTTCTACTACACCTACTGACGACTGGGCAAACTGCCCCCATTCGCCGCAGTCCTCTGTATCATCACAAATCAGCTTTATCTCCTCGGCCACACTCACTATCCCAAAGTCGCGTTCATCTGTTGCCTGTTTCACAGCCGTCTCCCTCTCTGCATCTTGGAGGCACGTCTTTCCCCTGCTTCTGGCCTCCTTCGACTTGGTGCCTCTGAGATGCTGGAGCGTGTGCTGCAGGTGGTCTTCCCGGAGACGCAGCAGCGTGTGCCTGAGCCGTGTCTCCCTCCGTCTGGCTGCGTTGAGCAGGCGCAGGGTTTTCTCCAGGCTGTCAATGGCCCTGTCATAACGCTTCCTCCACACTAAGGGACACAGCTGAGCATAATTGTGCTCTCTGGGTAGGTGAAACCCTGGAGGAGGCGGTAAGCGCTTCATATAACACGACGGAGAGGGAGGCCGAGGGGAAGATGCTGGCTCTGTGCCTGTGGGAAATGGCAGTGTAGTCTGGCATGGAGAGGGAACAGATTCAGAGAGAGGGGGAAGATCCCGGGATGTGAGAGGCGATGGATGGGAAACACAGAGCACGGTGGACTCTGTACAGGGAAAGGCCTGCTGTGGGAGTTGTCCTCTCCCTGCCTCTTTCACATCACTGTGTTTCTCAGCATTATCTCCCATCTCAGAGTCTGCTTCTCCCACAGCGTTTCCTCCATCAGTCGAGTTCTCGGACCCCTGCTGACCATCTGACTCCGACATAGTGTTTCCACACTTCAAGGAACGTATCTGTCTCCTTAGGAAAAGGCCAGCATAAAAAGAACTATAAACACATGAATCTTTAACAATTGTAAGGCGTGCCATTACTCCTGTGAACGTTACCGAGTCTGCCTTGTTGTGTCCACCTGCTTGCTTGACCTCTTCTCACTGGTGCCTCGTCTTTGCCTTGGGGATGTTTCAAAAACAGTGGGGAGAGCATCATCCTTCAGTCTTCTGTAACCACTGTGGGCAGGATTAAAACAGGAAGATCATACGACACAAATGGCATATCACAAAAAAACGATCTATCCTTTGTGAAATACAGTGTTTATTGTGAACAAAGCTATCAGAAAAAGAGCAACAGTCGTAACGTGAGTCTGATTTCTCCTAATTCAATCCCAATGTGGCTCTTTAGACTCAGAGTACTATATTTAGTGTGTTGTGCACCTGTTATACAGTGATATTTAACAACGTGTAACTATATAAATGTAGTTTTAAATATGTCTTAGTTGTGTCCCACAGGTCAAAATTTTGTATTCATATATGTGTATCAGTCACATTCAGATTGCCATTCATGCCATCTGCAGACAGTTACACAACATAACCACAGGGGGAGCTCTCGTTCTCAAACTCTTCAGAAGCATAACTTTCAGTGGCAATGTGCTAATTTGCATATATAGCACATGTCTGAACTTAGACGCTACATGCCATGGATGCTTGGGTGATCTGAAAGACTAAAATGAATAATGTTGGGACTGTTTACACTAGTCAAGACACCGTTAGTGAGAAAAGCCAAGATAAGCAACCTGTTCTTGCTACACATTCCAATAATGGCACAGATTTTAAAAAATCCAAAGACTTGTGATGCAGAACATTGTATTAAGAACGTAAAAACAGGGGCAAGGCAATTTTTTAAATGTGGTTTTGTCAACTGCTGTAAGCAAAACCAGGATGCACAGTCCATGTGTGTTTTATGACGAAAGTTTTAAGCCTGACAAAGCAAAGACAGAATGGTGAGAAAGATTAGTCGGTATGGTCACAGTGGAAAGGAACTTAAAATTGCATGTAAAAGTGATGGACAGAAGCCCTTTTATCAGACATTACAGATGTTGTAAGATAATATCAAATGTCTAGATCAAGAAAATAATAATAAATTATGTTTCTTAGTATTATTACTACTCTAAATGTAATTTTCTAATTTTTTTAAGGAATAAGATCTACAACTTGCATTATAAATTTTTTAATGGAATATTTAGGTCTTATTTTTACTGCATATCTTCATTCTGGTCAATAAATTTCAGTGAGGTAGAAAATTAAACACTGTATTAATGTGATATTGTCTGTGGGAACACTATGATTACCTTGTTAATCACACAACAGTCTGCACCTGTGTTTCTGCCTGTATTTAAAATCAGTTCAATTCAATTAATTTTTATATAGCGCCTCTCAAAACAATGTGCCTTAAAGCCAATGCCCCAATGTTGAAGCTCACTGCAGGTATGTTGTACTGTCATGTTGAGTGCTGAGCAGTTTGTTCTTGGCTTCTGACTTTAGCAGCTACCTAGAAGGTCCTGCCTGTTTTAGGTCCTGATGTGGCCCTGCCTCATGTGTCTCCCTCTTGTGACCACCCCATTTCAAAGGTGGTGCCCCTTGCAGTCCGTTTAAAGCAAAGGCCACATTCTCATACAGTAGTTGTTTAAACTGCTGAATCCATCCCTTCAAAGAAACAAAAAAAAAACTTTGCTCAAAACCATAAAAAAGGATGTTTACCGTTTTGCCGTCAAACCCTTGATATACAGATAAATACACTACCTGATCAATGTTTTTTTCATAGATGATATTTGTAGTTAGTTGTGTCACAGAAAAAATCTGTTTGTTGACATGTTTAAAGGACTCTATGCTTATTATAGGTTTCTGTGGAGTTGAAACAAGTGGTTTAAATGTAATTTTAATTCTTTGTCAACAGTTAATCATGTTGTTTTGTGTGAGCAAAGTCTTTCTACAGTTTTTATAGTACCATTTAAAGTTATAGAAAAGCCACACTAAGCTTTTTTATGTTAAGATTTTAGAATTCCCTGATCTAAACGCTCCTTCAAATGTAATATTATTGCTATGTCACGCCATGTTGCATTGTAGGGCAAATCTATAATCAGTATAGACCAGTAGCAGTTACAATATTACTAATAAGACAGATAAGGTGCAGGTATTTTTCAGTTTATGTAAATTTACAAAATTATTCAAAATTTGCCTGTCTTTAATTCTGTGCTGAAAACAAGTCACTGCTAATGTACCAAATTTTACAGTTATGTCTCATAATAAGCCATCCACTTTCACTTCCTAAATAGTACATTCAGAATTCATGATGACTTTGTGCTTGGAGTACATGTACAATTTACAATATTTTTGTTCAATTATTAAAAAGCTGTTGTATTTAACAAAATTTATCTTTTTGAGCTTCCTAAAACTGCTGCTAGGTAATACCTCAAGGCTGCATGCCCATAGAACTGTTGTAAAGCATATATATATATTGTGGTTGAACTGTGCACATTTTTTCTCAGAAAGGCTGTCAGTGAATCACACAACCAATAGCACGCTTTCTCCTCCTTATGTATGCCATGCAGAAACATTTAATCTAATGTCATTAGAACGTTAACCTTAAACGTAAATTTTAGCTCTGTACATTTGAACCTGAATCTAAAATATTCTAAAATAATATCTATATTTTGAATCTAAAATACTGACCTGACACCAGTCAGTTCAAAACTTTCTGGGGTGAAATGCTTGGAGCAGAAATAGATGAAGTGACTTTGGGGGTCCCAGTGACCCTTTCCCTGGGGGTCCTTGCGCTGGGAGTTGATAATCCATTGAGTACGTCGTGGGCTACCACGTTTTGGCAACCTGACAAAAATTTGAGGTTCATGTTGGGTCAGAATGGTACCAAAACACGATTATATATGTATAACACAAAGTGTGAAAGTGAGCTCAGCTTACCTGTGGAAGGTAATGCCAGCCTTCCGTGTTTCTCTGGTGTCACGGGACTTACAACCTGCAGCTGAGCAGTGTCTGGGCATCTTGGGAAAAGCACAAAACAGAGGACAAAAGAAGTAGTTCATATGTGTATACCAGAAAGTCTTCTGTACTGACCCATCTTTACCAGTCTTCTCCCCACATGTGTGCCTTGTTCCCAGTAGAGACACAACCTAAGCAGGTCACTGCATTAGAGTCAGCATGGTCATGGAGTCTGTGAGCCTACAGAGTTACACCCTGGAACCTTAAAACTTGAATGGAGTTTGCATTAACATATAGACTCCAACAGTGTAGTTTTGAGAGTTTTACTTTGATTGATTTTGTCATGTATAATGTTAGCATGTCCATGAGATTTGGGCAGCCAGTCAATCTTGAACTCCTACGGGTGTTTTTTCTGCATTCTGTGGAGTATTAGGTTCCTCTTCTGTATTGTTAGCCAGCCGTAACTTCATCTACGTGGATACTCACTCTTGAAAAGTGTCTTAAAGTGAATTTAAAAAAAATTATTTTTACAAAAAAATTTATATACTGAATGCGTTAACAAATCAGAATCTTCAAAACGATAAATGCCATAAAAGTATGATTAATTTAGGGAATTAAATTATTAGTTTGGAAACATATCTAATCCAAAATTAAGATCATCAAAGTAAAGATTTTTAATACCAATCAATCAACATAAATACACATTAGGTGAACACACTTTAAAATACTTGCATATACACACAGTGCATTTAAATACTGTATATTTTCTTTACACACCTACATAAATATAACACTGGGTTAAATGAAAATAGCAAAAGCAAGCTATTGTATCATTTTCAAACTTATAGCTGAATTATGTTAAAATAATTTAGTGTGTGCCACACATTGCCAAGATAAAAAATGTAATAATAATAATAACAATAAAGCTGGTACACACACCACAATGATGACCTGCAATACAATTTAGTTTTAATAATTAGTCATAGTGTTATAAACATTATGATGTTCAAATATTCAACTAAACTTCATTCTACCATGAATGTCCCGGAGCAGCGCAGAAAGGGGCGCGTTTTAAAGCGTCCACTCCTTCTTACGCATCAACACGCTCCACGGCTTATCGTGACTTCCCTTAAAATCATTGTTTCGTTTTTTATATGTGTTTGAATATAATTACACATGACATGTCGATAAAGGAAAAAGTACAAAAAACAAGTTATTCTTGCAACGTAGACAGCAGCAATAACAGCTACAAGTCATATAAACGTTTAAATTGCTGTAACAATCATGCTAACATGTTAAGTTCGTGTTCTTTCGTTCTCCCTCCGCTACCTAGTGGCATTGCTATGATTTCCAAAAAAAATCATAAAAGACCGTCTGATAAAATAAATGCATGTTATTATATAAAATATATATCGTTATATTTAAAATTTGACTTATTAAAACAACTCACGGCTCAATCTTCCGACCTCACGAAGATGGCGGCCTTCTTTTCCCTTTCATATTATTCTCATGCGCTGCTGCTCTGTCACCGCGCGTCACCTTCACGATTAGCCAATAGAAATGAGAGATGTTGGCGCGTGCGTCAAATTCTTATCTAATAGCTGTGTCGGTTCAAAACAAGTTTCCTGCTTAATGATATTTGGCAGTGTTTTGCGAAGTATAGATTTCATCTGTAAGGTGTTTATCGAGTTAATTTTAAATCTCTGTTTACGTCAAAATTCCCGAATGTACATACTGCTCACGGAAGTACCCAAATCTGTAACGAAGAGATACAAATAATGAACATTTATTTTACAAAAGGCGTAGTTATGTCAATTTATTTATGTTATTGGTATCACAGCAGGAAGGTGTAAAAATAATATGATAGTATCAGTTAAAGATTCTGGAACATATTACAAAAACTAAAGTGGTGACAGTTTTAAATTGCGCTGTAGCGGTCCCGTAGGTGGCTGTGCTTGTAGGAGTCACATGGCAGTAATGGGCTTGACATTAAGCAGACATGAAAGAAAAACAACTCTGAGAACTCAGCAAAGGAATCGGTAATGAAATGAACAAAGTCGAGATATTAGTTCTCTTGAGTAATGTGCCATATTATATACTTTAACTTAATACATTGTGTCACACCCATCCCTGTATCACTCATTGCTACGTTTGATGTTGACACTTTGTGTGTCTCAGATTTTAATCAAACCGGGGTTTGTGTTACTAAGCAGGATTTGGGGTTTAGTTTACTAACTTCGGGGATACTTTTTTCATTTATCATAACAGGTTTTTGGACGAATCTACACCTTGGCAAGTAAATTGTGAAACTTAGATCAGTGAATCCCATTCGACGAAAAGGCGCACGTCTACCTTGTGAAACGCAATTCAGGAACGGTGTTTATGTAATGCATATAAATAAAGGAAATAAAATTTCTGTGAATAAAGTTCTTAAAACATCCTCCAATACTTTCTGCATTTAGAAAAGAACTTGCCAATTTGTTATATATTTACAGTAGCTATGTTAAACTCAGAATGTATCCATTTTAAATATTTCAAGAGAGGGTTAGAACATTGACCTCCTGTACAATGTTTGTATCTATGTTCTCAGATTTTATTTATAAATTTTACTTTTTTATTATCCTGACTTTATGCCTCATCCCTTTTTTAAACCCAGGTTATTGTATAATTGGATTTTATTATTTAATAATTACCATTACATACTGATTTGTATTTTATACCAGCTCGTTTTGTAAAGAAGCCAAAAATAATAATAATAATAATAAATAAATAAATAAAATATATATATATATATATAGATCAGTGCAGGGGCACAGTGGTATGGTAGTTAGCACCATCATCTTGCACTTCTAGGACTGGCAGACCTTTGGTCTGTTTGCTTGGAGTTTGCATGTTCTCTCTGTGCTTGGCAGGTCCAAAGACAAGCTGGTTTGATTGGTGTCTCCAAATTGCCCGTTGTGTGTGTGTGTTTGTGTGTGCACGCCCTGTGGTGGGTTGGCACCCTGCCCTGGGTGTCCCTTGCCCTGTGCCTCTTGGGATGGGCTCCAGGCTTCTCGCCACCCTGACTTGGACACTTGGTATAGAGACCTCCATCAGGGCCCACTGAGCTGGGCTATGTTGACTGCACATCATTCCACAGCATTAATGTACAGGTGATCACTATAGGCATTATGGGTTTTTATCGTCAGGTGCTGCTGTTCTATTTAATAATGACTCATTGCCATTGTCAAGTAAATCTATTGCTCAAATGAGTTGTGTTCAAGTACTATATTTTCAACTGCCTCAGATGGTATGTAGTGCAGAGTTCTTCATCTCAGTGTAAGATTTACAGATATTCCAAGTATCCTCAATGGCCTAAAGATTTATCCAAGGTAAGTATATTGCAAACCCTTATAAAAGTCCACTGTACTGTGCTGTGTAGATGTGTAATTTAATGTCTATTATATTTTCAGGCACACTGCTAGGAGATAAAGGTTAGGCTTACCAAACATTTCTTCAAACACCTTAAAATGAACCATGGCATTGTAGTTATCTGCACAGTCTGCATAATGTGGCTGTTCTTCAGTAGGAAGAGATGCTGAGACTGCAGGTAGAACCAAGGGAAGAGGATATGTTTGTAAGTCCAAAATAATGGCAGAGTGGTAAGGAAATCACAGTACATACAAATGCATACTTTGGATGACTCCTCATTTTGAAAAGTTCAATTTTAACATGTTTCAAAATGATCACACTGGAATTCAAATATTTTATTTATGTTCTGCCTGTGGGAAGAAACAAGATTAAAGAATTAATGGGTATGCAATATGCACATTACATTCTTTACCTGGCACTTAGATTTTGCTTGTTTTTTTATAATTTCAAGCTATAACATTCAATTTTTCAGATTTCTGTACTGCAGGCCTGCTTTTCACATCTGTTTCCTGGAGCAGGGGCGTCCTGTAAACTGCGTGTACATCTGCTTCCTTTAAAACCGAAACATAGTGAAACTGTTGTTTTATTACCTTGGCTGACTGTGTCAGTGCTTCTCACCTCATGCCTTGCAGTGTTGTGGCCACTAGATGAGGTCTGTGTGCCCTTTGGTCTCCCACTCCCTTTGAATAGCAAGTAATGCATATTCTTATGAGGGACATGCAGTCTGCAAAAAAACAGGTTCTTACAACTAAAACATTCAGACTGGGATGTGACCGATATATATATATATATATATATGTATACAATCAGAAATACACTATTGCACATAAAACATAATTATTAAGATCTATCTAAAGATTTTTATTTCATTCATGAATAGGCAGTGGGCAAAGGATAACTGATGAACTCCAAGTCCACTAGCAGTTCCTTGTTTCTTGTATTCCATTTTTTTGAGCTGTCTTTCAGAATACGTTCTCCACATATACTATCGATGCAGGTGTTTTAAGAAACAAATATTGTTTAATGTTTGTATGTTTGCCTGAGGGGGAAAAGTTGGCGTATCAGTAGAGACAAAATGAGATAAAAGCTGGAGAGATGGTGACGTAATCACTTGGACTTCTGTGTGTTTATGATTATATGCTGTTTAGCATCGTCAGATAAGAGTAGCCTGACATGGACACCATACTGATTCACAATTTGTTTTGCCAACAACAAGTTTTGTGTATATTTGAGTAGAAACATACATGTTGTCGCTTGTAATCATTTCAAGTAAAAATAATACAAAACAAATATTGTTATACATTTATTTACAACAGAACTGAACATTTTGTTGTTAACTAAGAAAAGATACATGGAACAAGTGGAACTGTAAAACTGACAGCTGGAGTTTAATGATATTAGCTCGTATGTGAACTTGTGCATGTTCTATTTCTCATGTTAAAATAAGTCACCAAATAACAGACACAAAATACATACATGATCATTGTCAGGGAAGAAAGACTTTTGCCAGCTCACTTCATGTGGGTGTTGAGAGCACTCTGTCTATAAAATGTGTATTGTAAATCAAAGTGACATTTACTATCATGTGCAGAAAGCTGCAATGAAATTCGTATATGCATGTATGCTCCAGGTGGCACGGTGGCGTGGTGGTTAGCACTGTCGCCACGCACCTCCAGGCCTGGAGTTCAATTCCCACCTTGGGTCTGTGTGCGTGGAGTTTGCATGTTCTCCCTGTGCTTGGT
>JABJVR010008598.1:0-10517 GCA_025773905.1 Chitala chitala | reverse complement strand
GACCCAAGGCGGGAATTGAACCCCAGGCCTGGAGGTGCGCGGCGACAGTGCTAACCACCACGCCACCATGCCGCCCCTTTTTATAAGTAGTTAAATGTATTGATTTAAAAAGCTTTCTGGGGGGTCCAGCAGGCCCTGTTACCATAAGTTCTTCTGCATCCAGCAGTGTAACATGGGCCTAATAATTTTTCTCCATACTCCACCATAAGAGCACCTCTGTACTGTATGGAACAGAAATGAACTAATTGCCCCTTTCAATTCTCCTGTTGCCAAAAATAGGTTTTCTCTAAGGCAATTAAAGGCTCAAAGGAAAATTTATTTCAGGTTTAAAAAAATAAAGTACAGCACATGCAAGTCTTCCACCACAAACTGGAGCAGACACAACAAAAAACTGGAGTAAAAATAAAACTTAGCCACCATACTTATAATTACTTCGTCACTTAAATACCTATTAGTAGGGTACATCTTATTCTTTGTGAAAAAATTCTGAAAACATCCACAGCACATTTACACCAACTGGTTCTATGGTGTAAGGAACCCAGGCTTCACTCACGTCCCAGGCCTGTGCTGTGGGAGGTGCAGCAGAGGATGGAGAATGCAGCGCTCCTCATGTGCAGAAACACCCCTAATGCAGGAACACCAGGCTACAGCGTGAGAGAACGGTGACCTCAGCCTCCTCCATGTCACCTGTGGCCAATGAGCATCAGACACAACCCACAATTTACTCTTCAAAGGTGCTGATGGGTAAAATACCAAGATCTGAAGCTATTGTGTTCATGCTGTAGTTCAGTTCATACCTCAGGAAGGCTTATTTAACAGTGAGAACTTACGTACACGTACTGGTTTACCAAAGATTATCTGTTTTCAGCAATCTTTTCTTAGCAATAATGCTAAGAAAAGTACAAGTAAAATGCATATCACTAATCATTACTATATGATTTGCATATAGTAATACATTACTATACTACCAACTACCAGTGGGACCAGGGACAGAAGCACAATGCCTCAGCTGGTAGCACAACCCCACCTTTGTGTACATGTGTGTAGCATTTTCCATGGTTTTCTTATTTTCTCCCACATTCCACAGAAATGTGGCACAGGTAATATTCCAACTCTAGAACTGGTCCTATAGCATGTGTGTGCGCCCTGCGATGGGTTGGCTTCCAGCCTAGAGTACACCCCGCCTTATGGCACGTGTATGCTGTGACAGGCTCCAGATTCCCTACAGCCCAGATCTAAACAAGCATCTTAAGAAATGAGTGAACATCTAACTGGCCAACCCTTAACTGTCATACATGTTTCCCTCCACAAATCACTCATAATCAGTTTCTACCAAAAGCATGCATATAAAGGTTTTTCTCAAATTACAACATCAAAACCAAAGTGATCGTATCACTAGTGACCTACTTCTAAAGCGGATCACAAAACCATATTGAGAAAGAAAAAAAACAAAGGTTTTTCACCCTAGAATCAGAACACTGGCATTCACCTCCATAGCAGTCTTGAAACCCTTGTTCTCCACAGAGCTTCTTGGCAACTCTTACCCCTACATACCATAACAGGTTACCCACCTACACACTGAGACACACGGCAAGTCAGTGTAATCAGTTCGACTGCCTTCTCCACACACAAGTAATTTATTATAACACAAACACAAAAAACCCCTGAACAGTCAAATGCCACATGAGGACGATGAACAGAATGGCTGTCTTCAGAGTTTTGAACTGAGAAAAACCCAACAAAACATCCAAAATGTGAAACAATGGAAGCTCCGTTGTGGCTCTTAAGTGTCAAGTCTGCATATTCCTGCTGCTTTTTGACAACTGGTGCTGAAATAAATAGTTATAATGATGATTTTGTCCACCAAACCAAGTGAAAACCTTCACATACTTACGACTATTACATATAGAGTCTTGTTCATAGCCAGTTTAAATGTTTATGGTACAATGATGAAGAAAACTGGAGTGTTTAAAGTAATTCAAGTTGGAAAAAAGATAGAACTGCTATGCTGCTCACGTCCCTACATATTGCAACCTATTGATCACAAGGCTACGTCTCAAACCACTGTGGTACGGAGTCACAGCAAATACTGCAATGCTGTAATATTAAATACACTATATTGCCAAAAGTATTGGGACGCCTGCCTTTACACGCACATGAACTTTAATGGTATCCCAGTCCGTAGGGTTCAATATTGAGTTGGCCCACCCTTTGCAGCTATAACAGCTTCAACTCTTCTGGGAAGGCTGTCCACAAGGTTTAGGAATGTGTCTATGGGAATGTTTGACCATTTTTCCAGAAGTGCATTTGTGAGGTCAAGCACTGATGTTGGATGAGAAGGCCTGGCTCTAATTCATCCTAAAGGTGTTCTATTGGATTGAGGTCAGGACTCTGTGCAGGCCAGTCAGGTTCCTCCACCCCAAACTCACTCACCCATGTCTTTATGGACCTTGCTTTGTGCACTGGTGCGCAGTCATGCTGGACCAGGAAGGGGTTGTTTTTCAGGGGTTGGGCTTGGCCCCTTAGTTCCAGTGAAGAGAACTTTTCAGGTGTCAGCATACCAAGACATTTTGGACAATTTCATGCTCCGAACTATGTGGGAACATTTTGGGGATGGCCCCTTCCTGAACCCTCCAGACTATGACTGGGATGCCATTAAAGTTCTTGTGCGTGTAAAGGTAGGCGTCCCAATACTTTTGGCAATATAGCTTATATTGACATATAAATAATTTTAGTGTCAGAAAAGTTAAAACATAAAAGATCTTGTAAAACATGTATAACCAAGCTTCATTCATGTTTAAGCAAACGCAAAGACTGGTGGTAATGATGATTTAATAATTACATACTGCATCTGACACGTCGTGTGTGTGTGTCTTCTGGCCTACACCTTGTGTTACTGAGTTACACTCGACTAACAGGACACTGAACTGAATACACAATTGAACAAAATGAATGAATAATTGATCCAACAGTAATCTTTTTGCTGTTCAAACAAATTCCAATTAAGTAGCATACCACAAACGAGTTTCAAAGCATTACGATTTTTCTAAGTTTGTCTCGTTCAGGTCTAAGTGGAGACATGATCCCACACCTATACACTTGTCACAATGTCCCTAGAGAATCCCCCCCAAAGGAAATTTAACAAATAAGACTCCTAGAAACACTTGAGAAATAATTTAATAATAATATCTCAGCCTTACACTTGAGAACTAGCGTGAAAGGGGAGCGTCTGCAAACTCTTGTGTCCTGTAAGGCTATTTAACACAGTGGTCCTATAGGTTTGCACCTTTGCGTGAGGCCTGCCAGTGCAGGTATGTCCCTACATCCCCACACACCATGCAAGGTTCTGTTATTAACATCTTTAAAGTGTTGAC
The DNA here is from genome assembly GCA_025773905.1 of Chitala chitala. NCBI lineage: Eukaryota > Metazoa > Chordata > Actinopteri > Osteoglossiformes > Notopteridae > Chitala > Chitala chitala. The sequence goes on along the minus strand of JABJVR010008598.1, from coordinate 7,143 downwards.
AGGAGTTTACATGACAGTATGCATATTTAATCAGATCGTGTCAAAAAATAATTATTGGCAAAGGTCGCATCATTATAAATTCAGCAGCTTGCAGTGCTGAGGCAAAGCACTCCAACTGCTCAGTGTGCCAGCGTCTTTCATGTGCCCAGAGAGCCAAGGTGCTCCGCCTACAGGGCACAGCCAGGCCGGGGGCACGCTCACGTGGCACCTGAGGACAAAGGGGAGGAAGAGGTCGACCGAGCAGCAATGACGACAACGATGATGATGATGATGCTAGCGGGGTTTCACAGAGCAGCATCAGGGCCTCCAGGGTTGCTTTTATAGAGGAATGGGATGGAGACACACTGCTCCATGAAATGGGGGAGTTGGCTAACTGACAAATATGGACAATATATGGAGTTTCAGTTTCTTGCTTAAAAAAACTTGTACTAAGATCTCTATATTTATCTGGATGGTATCAAAGCTGTTAATAAGACAGCTTAATGTTTTTAACTACGAACTTCCCAACAATGTCACCTCATAGCTGGAGAGCTCATTGTGATGCAGAGAGAGTAGTCTGCAATTTAATCTGGATAATAACGCAAGTAAGCAGCAAGAGTTTGTAAGTTCAGAGGGCTCCCTTACTTGTAATTCATTATCTTCAGCAGGGAAAGCACCTACCTCCAAAATCACATGAACCATTTTTGGTAAAATTAAATATTATGTAAAACTGCTCCAGCAAGATACTTCATGGGGAACTGCTGTGCAATTAAATCGTATGCACACAGATGATGTATGATATGTACCAAAACACTAACGTGGAAAACGAACACTGATCATCCTCTCAATTCATCAAGCCAATTGGCCGATCGCTTGTGGAACATCCATCTGTAAAATAATAACCAAGTAAAACCTACCTCATCTTCTCTGACAAATATCATTAACCAGGCCAAAGGGAAGGTGTGTGATAATATGTGGTCTAATGCTTGCTAATCACAAAGATATGTCATTCTTCAAGTGTGCCGCAACAAACTAATCAAAGGTGTATCAGGTGCAGATTAATGCAGGCAGGAAACAGGACCTGACAATGTTTATACATTCACTGCTCACCTCAATAACAATAATTTGTTGCTTATTGCATTTGATTACCTGACAAAATGAAAACACTCTTTGGCAGCAGTTTACAGTACACTTAAGGACAAATTTGTTAAAACGTCAGCAAAAAAGACTTAAAGTTCGCCCATGTAATAAGCAGGAGGTCAAGACGCAGTGTGGAGCGTCCAGGACTGCAGATGTTTCGGGTCTAGGTAACAGATGATAACTGCTGGGATGAACCAGAAGGCTACAGAGACGTCCTTCGCCCGAAAGTGACTCCGTCATGCTGAACACTGTCACGAAAGTTTCACCAGTAACATTTGTCACAGTGACAGGCATTATATTTAAAGCCTGACACACTGTAACATCTAAAGAAGGAAGGACTGAGAATGTAAACATATAGCACGTATATATCTGATTCCATGTGACTGTCAAGAGTATATAGTTGGACTTCATTGTTTACATTAATTAGATGTTTAAATGTACAATATTTACAGAAACAAATGTTTGAGACCACAGTCTACAACACATGCCATGTTTTCACACTCAGACTTTTCAGACTGTTAGAAAGTGTTTTCCAAAATTTGCACTCAATTTAAAAGACCAAGAGATATTTACTAATTTTCTGTAGCTGACACCCTGCTTAATGTTACATTCTCTAAAGACAACACATCAAGACATGCCTGTTGTATACAGCCCCAGTTTTTGAAAAATTTAAATCATAAAATTAATACGTACTATTTAAGAACAATTTTAAAGTTTGCAAGGAAAAAAATATTTTAAAGAGTTAAATAAATCAAATAAAGAGTACATAAAAAATGACATTTCATAGCACTCAAAAGCACAACTTAAGAGCACAGTTTTCAGACAAAGTTAAAAGCATTATGTAACATCACACACTATTACTCCTTTCTTTTAAAGAGCCATGGATTGTGTTCCCATGGCGCACGCGGTATCTAAAATGCTCTGATGCCCATCTTAGTCATGCCGCCCACCTCTACCTCACACGCTTGACTCGAGTGGCCTGCCATCAACAGTTGTTCACCGGTGAGAGCGCATGACTAAACCTCCGCAACTCACAGAAATGAGACGCGGCAAAAGAAGCCTACTCAGCAATCCGTTTTGAAGAAAGGACTGCCAACAGACTATGCAGAAGCGGCGAAAAGAAGACCGGCGCACGCATGGCTGAATGAGATGAAAACGCACGTCGTGATGACAATCAATAGGAGTAGTGTAGTGTGATTCACGCTTCACACCTCTTTCTGCGTGGTCGGGCGCTCAGCTCGCCCACTTAACCGGCATGGTACACTCGATGCCGGTCACTTTTTTTTTTTTTTTTTTATCTACAGAATCAACGTTTTTCTTTTAAAATTATTTAGTTAAGCAATTAACGGATTCCCATAAATGTAAATATTTGGATATGAAAGTCTACTGAAAATTACAGTATTTTCCTGCTTCAAATACAACGTTTACATTATTTTTCATGTTACATAAACTACACGTTCAAGGTAAGCGGTACTTAATAAACCTAAAATAATCCTAAAATAAACCACGAAGTAGAAATGTTGTTTTCTTCACCACGATGCAGGAGTTCAGTTTGATGTTAAGATCTAATATAATTACAGTAAGTCTATCTAAGTCAATACAGGGGTGGCTTTTCAATAAATGCTTCTTCGTACTGCAATGATTAAATTTCAAGCATAATTCATTTTAAAACATTGAAATGAACGTCCGTTCTGGGGAATAAAGGACAATATAAAACTCTATTGTTTACCCAGGGTGCATTACTAGATAAACTCCAAAATGAAGAGCAGCAAAGAACTGTAACTTACATTAAATCATCATCTGGCGAGAAAAAAAAGAGGTAAAGCGCCAGTTACCGGAGAAGGAGCGAGCTCCACTGTTGATGCTAAAAAGCTCCGGGCTCATTGGTACTACTTAAAATACTCGATCTTACCTTTGTGGTAACAATGCACAAGCAATCCATCTTCCTGAGTGCTGCAGTACCCCACAACTTCTCAGCATGTCATTATGATTCCTCTGCCTCTGTTGTTTTGAAAAACCGTATCTAATATTTAAAAGATATGTGTCCGACCTAAGCGGTTTCTCTCGCGACTTTATCCGAAGCTGCAAGTGCCGTGTGCCACCATGCACCTTGTCAAAAATACAAATACACTGCGATACATAAAAGGTCCTACTTCTCTTCGTCAGCTGTTTTTCTTTTTTAACTTCTCAAGTGGGATTCAAATATGTTTGTGAATAAGATGCTCCTGAGAATTCCTGTTGCAAGTCAGAGACACGTGCAGTTTTGCTCGCCTCCGTCGCTTCATTAACCCTGTAATTTCTGCTTCGCTGCAGCACAAAAAGGGATAAATATTCTTACGTCTCACCTACTGTCACTGTTAAGAATATATCAAGGCGAAATGTTACCAGCACAGTTCTTCTAGGTCAATGAAGTTTTAAAAGTAACGATATTTTCTATGTTGATTAACCTCAAATTCTTTGGTGACCCTCACGGTTAGTCAACCAATGTCTTCAATGAACACCGGTATGTATACGGAGTTTCATAGCGAACGGAACGTTCCATTCACACAAGGAGGGGAGGAACGGTGGGTGTAATGGGGCCCTCCATAAAGAAGAAATTAGTGTTCGCTGTATTTTTTACTTTTGTGACAGTCAACATCAAAGTTTTGTTCTTTACACTTTCCATCCAACTACCTCTAAAAAATGTAACCCTTTGACCTGATTTAGAGTCTTTTTGAGCCAAGCGTTTCCATAAATAAATAATCAAGATCTTGTGCAAATATTATCCAGTCCTCAAAACAATTGCAAATATATGTGCAAGTCTCTCCTGCATTATTTTTGTGTTACCCAGGTAATTTTATATTATCTCAAAAAAAATATATAAATAAAATAAATAATATGACTTTAAATACAGTCGCTAATATTGCAAGGAGTGATGCAATCTCATTTGCAACTGAATTATCAGTTAAGGAAAACTAAAACTTAAATTACATAATCAACCATCCATAAAGTAATTCCATAACTACCTACACTTCTTCACTTCAAACTTGCAGTTTTAACTGTGTAAGATCTACTTTCCACTTTTTTTCCCTGTAACCACTTAGAAAGAGTCCAGAGTCAGCCCCCGTTTCAGATTCCTAGCAGCGCCACTCTGTCACCTCTCCAGGTTGCCTATGAGAGATTCATGAAACATCACACCTTTACGCTGAAAGTGTAAACAAAATCATTTGCCAAATATGACTTTGGAGTTGCATAACCAGTGACTGTTTCAGAGATCAGAGTTCAAAACCATGGGAGAAGTTCACTAACAAGTTTGTAAACAAAAAAAATGTGTCTGCATTCCCCCAAAGAAAGCCACAAGTATGGCGATGAGAAAAAGGCTCCCATTCCAGCAATTTTTCAAGCAGTCCTTTGTTCCATGTCATTGTTTTATCCATCCCCTTAACTCATCATTACTGAGGTTGCTGTATTTCCCATTCGGTTCAAAGTACGCAGTACCAGCCATCATGGTGCTGGAGAACTGTCGCAGCTTTACACTGACCTGCAGAAGTGCCCACGAGAAGCTGTACGCACCCACAGTCAAACCACAACTGTCACTCACAAACAGCAACCGCACCATACGGCTGGTACGCAACATCAGAGCAAGTCAGACATGCGCAATAGAGAGCTTTTAGTGTGAGTACACAAACAGGAGGAAAACAGGGAATTAAATGATGAAAGAGGAAACTAGCTCATGTACAATTTATAATTTCTCCATGTATTTTTCAGGACACAATACAGATTGCGGAGTTAGTTTTCATCATCTGTGCAGTTTGAAACTGATGCCGGATACACAAAATCCAGATAAACACTTGGTAAGAAAAAAAAATGTTGTTATCAAAGCGCATTACGTTTCCTGAGTAGGTAAACAATCTGGTTTGCTTTCACAACTTTATTAAAATCTGAAATTAGTGCATTTTAGGTATAAAGGTACTATACGACTTTCCCCCATCTCAGAGTGCCACTGTTTACAGAACACACATTTTATCATCTTTTACCACTGAAACTGCAGTCAAGTTTCATATTTTATATATCCACTTTACCAAATGCATTGAACCAATGCATTGTGAAGTCGTCCAGCATAATTACAAAACGTAACAAAACAATGGCAATATTCTGTCTGTCCCCAAATCTGCCACGTTGTCATTCCCAGATTCAGTTATTCTGGAGGTAGGGGTGGACACAGAAGTAGGACAGTAGACTTAGACTCATAGAATCATGTCTACAGACCCGTTTTGGTGTATTCTTGAACAATACTATGACCTATTAGCTATTGTACAGCAAATGTCCAAATAAAAACATATTGAAATTTATAAACGCAAAACAATAAATGACAAACCATTATGCAAAAGGGAATCTGCTATAATGGATACATACACATTTTTGAATTCCAAATGTAGTGAAACAGGCTACATTTTGTTTCCATGAATTCTACCAATACTACATTTGTAACAATGCTTTAACAGCCACAGTTAAAAAAAAAAAAAAAAACATTTCTCAATATTGGTTCTTCATCTGAGTTACCCCTAAAAACTGCACTCAACCAACCAAAATGACAAAACGCCTTTATAACAGCAAGTTCTAATCAAGGTCCAGATTCTTACTGTCAAGAACAGAGGTGCGACAGCTCATGTGTTTTAAGGCAGCGCGGTCTCACTGAAACGTGCTACGAATAAACATGCTACATCTACGAGTTCAAGACCAGCCAGGTAATAATAAACCATTTCTTTTAAACTTGACACATATCACAGAGGACTGCTGTGACGGTCTGGCAGTGAGACTTAACAGTTTTATTGTTTAACTTTTAATTTTGGGTTAAGGAGTTGAAGAGTTTACTAATGGTTATGAGGCAAATGTAACTCACAAAAAAATACCTAATTACACAAACTCTCTACTGTGTCTTACGGTGCAACATGTCCATGACCTTTAAACAAGTCTTTGGATGAATCACTAAATTATAAAATACTGGATTTGAGACTGTTGTGTAACTTTACTTTGCAAGTATTGCACCCATTTCAAACTGACATGAAGGACTTTCAATCAACATACTTTGTACATCAAGGCAGCTCCGATATTCTTTCTGCACATAATCTAAAATATTGCAGTCATAACCCTTACCATGAGACCTCGTGTTTGTTTTAAGATCCTGTACAGTTTTTACTTCTTCAAGAGCCTCATAGTTCCTTAGATTAACAGCAGAATAAATATACGGTAAGAGATCATAAACTAAGAGGAATTTAATACAAAATTAAATCTCATTCAAGTTTGACTTTGAAAATCCCATTCATGTGTAGCATCACACTCTGACAGAACAGTCAACCTCAAACAAACACTTCACAGAAGATGATGGGGGACAGAAAGATGTAGCCATAAATCTGCTTTTATAAGTTCATCGCTTGCAAGGAGCTCTTTACCAGTTCACCGAGCACATGCTCACAGAGAGGGTCCCTTCACACCCTTCTGCAGTCACACTCTCATGGCGCTGCTGACCATGTGTCAATGTGTGGATGTACATCAGTGTGCTCGTCATTGTGAGGGGATGGGGTTAAAAAAGGCCCCACACTCCACTAAAAGCTCAGATCCCATCAAGCTATCTACCCCATCTCTGTCCTTTTCAACTGCAATCTTTTAGAATAACTATATAAGCCTTCTTAGCCTTTAAAAATAAAGAATCTAATATCTTGTATGAAGCAGCTTTACAGGGGGATATATCAAATTTATTTCACTTGGGCATATTTCTTTTATTCACATAGAGAAAAAAATTCTAGATCTAAAAGAATAAAAAAATGTGCCAGTTACTCAATTATACTATCAAACCCTTTAACTTCTATTACCCCACCAAAAAGACTTAGTTTTGAGTCTAACCATTATGAATCGTTTGCTGTTTTACAAAGAGGATCCAACATGAATCAGTTTTAAATTTGAGAGCTCGAAAGCTGCAATGTTATAGATAAATAGCGTGAAAATCAATCCTGAAATGGCTCGCTTTATAAATATACAACTGTC
>JABJVR010008597.1:0-10518 GCA_025773905.1 Chitala chitala | reverse complement strand
AGTGAGTGAGTGAGTGAGTGAGTGAGTGAGTGAGTGAGTGAGTGAGTGAGTGAGTGAGTCAGTCAGTCAGTCAGTCAGTCAGTCAGTCAGTCAGTCAGTCAGTGTTTAAAAAAGAACCATAACCCCTGCCTTCATCACACATGAGAAGCAGGTTTCCCTAGATGTATGACCGAGGCAGGGGTGGGACCAGTACTCTTCACCCCACCCCCTCCCAGCAATGTGCAGGGGCACCCCGCCATGCAACACCACAAAGCGCAACAGCAAATGCAATACCAGCATTCTACCCCAACACTCAGATCACACCCTTGAAACTAAATAGGCTACTGGAAACCTTAAAATAAACCAGGGTGGTCAATTCAGAACATCTGTTTCACATGTAAAAGAGCAAATTTAATAAAAGCTCCATTAAGCTCTCTCCACCTAGCAAAGAATAAGCAAATTCTGAACCACGTCTTACAGTGTAGAAATGAAATCAGGCAACTCAAGTAGAAACTTGAACATCATATCTGGTTAATTGGTATATTTATACATTATATTCTTTCCTCATGACATTAACTTGACCAGGTCAGGCCTAATCACAGCTGCATTGTGCAAACAGACACAGCTGGGGCTCCAGAACACTGAAACAAGCACGGTCTCCGGGACAATCACTTATCAGGACATAATCAGGACATAATGATCAAATTAAGTTTATGGCGTCCTGAGCTTTGTCTACAAGCCAGTAAAGCAGAGTTAATCTGCTTCCATAGTCCACACGAAAGAGTCACGTACATTCAGTCATCCAAGCAAGAGCACTGCCCTAAACCTCACAAAACGACGTGTGTGCATGAACATTAAATGGGCAGGCCAATGGGTTTCTTGTCGTCCATGAAGGGAGGCAATCACACTTTGGGCGCTCCACAGACCAGCCCAGGAAACGTCCCATTACCACAGACCTGGGAGGGCTTAGTCTGTCATTAGAGTCTTAAACCAGAAACCGGCTCGCAAAGCAGGAACAGCAAAGTACCCAACAAAACACATGTAATAGCCATGCTAAAAGAGGCCATGAGTCCAATATAGGACTGTTTTCCACTGACCACACTTCAAAAAGGCACTATATGTCTTCTCGTGATCTCGGACGTGCTGAAGGTCAGCCCCAAACAGCCTGAGAGAAAATGAAAAACCCACAAAAGACGCCAGCCTAAAAGATTCAAGTTAGGATGCCTTGTCACTACACAAATCAAAAATAGTGCAGTCCAGCACTAGCCTGTCAAACTCCTCCAAAAGCAATGTTAACTAGCTAGTTTGTTTTACAAAGGCAGGGCGCATTTGCTCCTGGACAGAGCCTTACACTCAGAACAAGGTTCCAGCCCGTCAGCACTGGACGTGTTCAAACATCCACTCCCATTTTCAGGTAGACCGCGAGCAGTTCACCAGCATCTTGATCTAAAACTAAATGTCCACTGCAGAGCTACCCAAACCAGGTATCGTTAACTACCTCTACAAGAGACCAGCTCCCACACCTGTCCAGGTGTTGGCACGGTTCGGCACAGTGGGCCTACCTGTGCACGTAGTGTAGCTGATGCACCGAGTCGATAGCCAGCACCATCTCGGCCAGGTAGAAGCGGGCCATGTCCTCCGGCAGCCGGTCCTCAAACTTGCTGAGCAGTGTCAGTAGGTCCCCTCCCACGTAGTAATCCATCACTAGGTACTAAAGACAGAAGTGGGCGGGGCATGAAGAAGGGTGTGGACCGACGGCGAGCAGAAGCAAATCGGAACAGCTCAGGCGTGACTCATGTGGGCGTCCAGACTCAAAGCACCATAAGGAGATGAGTGCAGCATTGGTAACGCCGAGACTGGGACGTACCAGGTAGTTGTCATCCTGAAAGGCGTAGTGCAATGTCGTAATCCACTGGCTGTCCCCGTTCACCAGCACGTCCCGCTCCTCCCGAAAACAAGCAGTCTACAAAAGGAGGCACTGAATGTCATAAGGCACAGTACTCACACAGATCTATCCAGCAGCCTAATGGGAGGACACTATAATAATCGTTTTCATATCTACGGTTAAATACCGGACAGATAGAGCTTAGCATTTTTATTATACTGAGAAAAACAAAAGATGGGTGCATCTCCCTAGAAACAGAAATTGTCCATACATTTTCTGCTATAATTCTGCAGTTAGAAAGAAACTGTAATGTGTTCTTTATAATTAAATACTGATCATAAAGCACAAGTGTCTCACTCTTTACTTTCAATAATTTAAAACAACTAAGCACAGACAAATTATCATAGAAAACAAGGATAAACAATGATGTACTTGATATTTAATTAAGACAGTGGGCAAATTAAATTGACTGAATTGGCTGAAACAAAAAGTAGCACCCACTGGGGCCTTCTAGGACTGTGGTTGGCTACCCCTGTCCTAGAGTGTGTGATACTGATACTGGAATGTAGAACAGTGTATGGCTGGTTAGCAACCCCACCACACCTCAGCTCTCTTCAGCATCTCCCATTTGTTGAGGATCTTCATGGCAAACACCTTATCTGTGTTCTTCACCTTCACCACAGCAACCTGAAATTCAAAAGTGAAATTCAAAAAGTTATGCCTTCTAGCAGTTCACCAGTCGCCTGACAGTACTTTAACCTTAGTAACTATATTTACCATAGTAAAGCCATGTGAAATCCTTTAGCCACTGCTGGTTAACACAAGAGGTTCTCCTGTCAGCTGTGGTGGAGGCTGTATCCCCACATGTGCTAGCGCCGGTGCTAACCGGTGCAAAACTGCACAGAGAGGGGGACTTACAGTCTTCTACCCTATACTCTGGACTATATTCTGGATGTGACATCCATGACTGAACAGTATCTCTTCATCGTTCACTTGTGGAGCACGGTCACAGCTAATCAAGCTACAAGCTAACGACAATCTGTTTCCTCACTCACATCTCTGATAGGAGGTATTATCTTTACCTTTGTGGCTTTTCTGGGTGAATTAGTATGTCTAAACTGTACCTGTGTTGTAACACTCAATAACAGACCAGAGCAGCACCCTACAGTCTCCTTCTGATTCATTTACACTATAAACTGCCCCCGTGCAGATACATCTTCACACAGAATGTTTTAATCGCATTTTCGCACTGTAAAGCCCTGACACACACACACACACACACACACACACACACACACACACACACAAATAAATGTGTTCAGCAACCTAAATAAATACACTAGCAGGAGAAGAAACATGCAGTGGGCAAGCAGGCTTGTATTCGTTGCCCTTGTGTTTGAATAGTGGCTTTGGTCTCATGAGGGCGATTCTGTACTGCAGTATATCCTGACTTTGCCTCAGCCAAGCTAAAACACGTGCTACATCAGAGCAATTGCACAACCCCCCCCCCCCTGCCATCAGCATGAAACATGGCACAGGAGGATCCAATCCTCGTCACGTGACGAGAACTCTGCTTGTATCCCAGAATCCCATGCACATCCCTGGAGTGGCTGCTCTGGAGACCCAAGCACAGCACACCTGATGAGACAAATCTCTGATGTTTAATCACGAGGCAAGAGGACAGAGACCACAGACAAACATCACTGAAGTCTGAAGAGGTACCACAGCCAGCCATCCACCAGACTTCTCTGGAACTCGTTTCGGTGCCCCTTTCATTTCCGCTCTGTCCTTTCATCCTCACATCTCACGATTCACCGTTTCCAAAAGCACCGTTTCCAAAAGCACACAAAAGCTCCAGAAGAGTGCCTCACAAAAGAAACAAATCTTTACAGCATAAAACAGTTTATCATTGCAGAATGGCACAAAGAATAAAATCAGCGTGGGGAAGGAAAGTAATTACAGACACCCCCGCACGTATATGTGTAAACTACAACCTTATGGAGCCAGCGTCTGTTCTGCTGGCACATAACACACATCAAGAGCATAGAGGAGCAGACACTCTGCTTGAGGATCTCAGAAAGCGCTACAGCCATAATCCCCATCGCGGTGACTAAACGCTGTCCTCCCAGCAGCCAGGAGACGAGCCGAGAGACAGTGAGAAGGTGGGGGCGGCTGAGCACTGCTCACAATACGATGAACTGGGAAAGCAGACCAGTTCCTGGATAGGGTCTCATGTTGTAGAAATGCTTTGTAGAAATCAAAGTAACATGTTGAGCACAGCTTCACTCGAGCTCCCTGCTCTGCCGAAACCCGGTGGAGAACATCTCCGCCCTTGGGCAGCACGGTGAATCGACAACCGCCACACCGCGATACGCTTCCTTCCAGGGACATGTGTCCGGCACTCTGCCAAGTTAACGCCCGGGCAGGGAATTAAAGTGCAGCGGATGCCCCCATAAACCCATGCTGGCGCCGAACGCAACCGGATGTGGAAAACCGATTAGTTGCATAAAGCTCAACGCCAGTCTAGAAGTTTTGATCGAAGCAGGTAATGACTGCACGAAATTCTGAAGATGTCTGGCAGCTCTGTGCTTTCTCCTGGAGCTGTGGCGCTAAAGGAATCTGCACTGGGAACCCGAGCGCCAAAACACCCTGCATGCATGTTGCTTACTCAGCAGTTAGCTTTAGTTTTACTACAATAGCCATAATGTTGAGAATTTGCTAGTCACTGGAAATTTCCATTTTTCTTTGCTATACAGCAAACACGACGTGCTGCAATTCTGACAGGTGTTCTGACATGTTAGACATTAAATTGTCTTTTGCAAATATATTTTTATGTGGACTGTAATTACACATATCCAGTTTCTTCATACTAAAGTAGCATTTGCCAAAATCTGCACCCCTTATTTCATTGCAAAAATACGCAGAAACGATAAACTAATCTCACTAGGAAATTTAGGTGCTAATGGTCAAGCCACGCTCACAGAAACATACAGGCCTGAACACGTATGGCAGCATCTTTCATCATCGTGCCCAGTATTCTACAAAGCACAACTCAGCACATGGACTATGGCAGCCAATCAAAGGCAATTAAAACTACTGGACCAAGTGAGACACTTAGAGTCGTGTCCAACAGCAGCATGACTCACATGCAGTTATGATAAAAGTGTCCTCACTGAAAGTGGATCAAGTATATAACAAAAAATCCATTTACATGAACACAGCTGTGTCTGATCCACTCCCACGTGTGACACGGTTATATTCATTTAGGCCTGAAGAGTCCGTGGCGTGACATCTACAGTTAACGTCTCTGACCCATTCTTTGAATTCTGTCAAGATGACCCCAGAGGAAAGAAGCCCTGTCCAAATCCAGGGAGCCCAGGTTCCCTCAAAATAAACAGGAAACGGTTTCCCTCCAAGTGCAAACACTGGACAGAACATGTTGAGACGTGTCTTTTCCACCTAGTTTGTTCGACACTGGGTGAAGATAACCCGAGACGAGAGGGGCCGGTGAAACCAAAGCAGACAATAAAACTGTGGAAACAGGCTGGAGGACTGACAAAACGAGCGAAGCAGGAACACCGACGCCGACCACAGGAGGCGTCATCCTGGACGAGCACCGGTTTGTTATCACAGCAACGCAGGCGGCTCCTGAGGACGGCAGCTGCAAACGATAAATTTACCACAGCAGCGGCAAACCGAATAACCGGACATGTGGCATTAGAGGCCAGTGCCGAGAGCCGGCGAGTTCCCGGGGTTCTCCGGCAGGGCAAAGGTCAAAGCTAGCGCTGTGTACGCAATGTCCATCATGCTAACACGCTTTCCGTTTACCGTAACCATCACGCCGCAAGGCTTTCCAGGAAAATTCCCAGCTTTCACACTGTCTACACCGAACAGCTACTATGGTGCCTGATCTTTCTCTCCATGTCACCTTATTAAAGATAATTCTTTTGTACTGTTAAGTACGATAAATACCAAAATGTACTCACGCCATTCATATGGCTCTTTACAAAACATAGGTGCGTAAAAGTAAACACTGCAATTAAAAATTTTATTGAATATCTTTATTGTCATTGTGCAACTAGCTGCAATGAAACTGAGCGCAATCCTTGGTGCAGAGAACACAGAAAAGTATAAATAATGAACAACAACCCAAAAAAAAAAAAAACACTATAAAATAATTAGACTTACAAGACATTTGAAAGACACATTCAACATATTCTGCCACTCTTGCACAAACCCTGATGTTGCAATTGGACAATTTCATTTTGCACTACAGAGCAGCATTTAGGACAGTTTCTATCCCAGTTTCTCTGGGACAGAAACTTTTTCAAAAGCAGCTGCTAATTCTGTCTAATATGGTTGGATTTGATCAACTTCTAAAGGTGCAAGCAGCTGCTCCTTCTGGAACGTTGAGATATCTCCGTTAAAAAAAATAAAGCTTAACTGCCCCAGGTGCTCCGGACATACTTGTGGCTTTGCAGGAGTTGCTTCCATCTATCAGGTATGCCAGTTAACCTGCTCTGCTTATTTCTGATGTGTTCACAGCGGCACGTTTTATGTTGACCGGTTTTGACAGGGGCGGACGAGCAGGCACAAGACAAAACTGCATGCATTCCACCTCGCTTCTTCTGTCGTCAACCGGGCCGAGAGTCGCGAGTGGGAAGCGAGGCCTCTTACCTCTCCAAAGGCTCCGCGGCCAATCACCTTCAGGATCTCAAAGTCCTCCTTCTGAAGTCTCATCTGCTTCACCTTGGTGGTGAATGGCTTGGCTGAAGAGAGGAGATCGAGACGGCGAGTTACTAACAGCTGTGAGTCGGCGCGTTAAAAAACATGGACGTAGCAGCGGCCGTGACAGTCGCACCTACAGCCGGCAGCATGAGGAAGAACTGCAGGGCACGCCGCAGTTACGCGAGACTTTCAACATTCAAAACATATACACATTAGTGAAAGTGTGAATTTACTGGATTTACCACATTTTTTATGGAGAACAAGACTCCATAAAAAAAAGCTTAACTGTACTGGTCAGTATTTGACACTGGTCATTACGTTACTATATACCACTTTGTAAAAACATACATGAAATGCCTTGTAATGACCGTGTGTATGCTGTGATAAAAATTCACAAATCAGCAAATATTTTTCTTTGCACATGCATGGAGGAAGACAAGCTATCCTACGGGATGTTTGTATGGCATGACTGAAGACACTTAATGTGCTTTTCCACTGCATGAAGAACCTAAACTGTTGCTCCAGTTCCAGTTACGGTCCTCCTTTATGACACGCCATTCAAGGCTGGAAATACCAAAGTGGAACCAGTCAGGACCCATAAAAAGAAAAACACGCTACAGTCTGCATGTTTCAGCTCACCTATGAGACACACAGGCGAACAGGTTAGATGGTGCATTCACACATTTAGTTCATCCACTAATCTCTCAGACACTTGGACAGGACCCTGCAGGCCTGAAGACTTAAGCATCTCCAACAGACAAACTGGACTGGTTGGCTGCATCTGACGGATCCCCCCTCCCCCCATACACATGCTGGCTAGAAAGGCTGGTAGCTCACGATTAAAATTTCAGGAAAACCATCGTTCCTCTGCCAACACACAGGATTGGAGTTTTATGCTCATATTTAAGCGATGTGCTGTTGGCAGGATTTTGAGACTTCCTGAGCTGGATACTGCGTCATGGGTTAAACATAATAGCAAGGCAGCCCTTTGAAACTTTAACTTAGGGGGCAGGGAGTTACTACACACACCTCAAACAACCTGCCCACCTGCAGATATGTTACTTCCTTCTTAAGAGGATTTACATCCCGCACACAGACGGTGGCCGAAACAAGCCGACATTAAGGAGTTAACTTACATTTGGCGTCCCAACGGCTCAAGCGTAGGGCTGTACCATATAACCGGCCACTGCATCCATCAGACAAGCCTTTTAATTAGTAAGCCCAATGTTAAATCAGTTAACAACAACGAAAATGAGCATTTCTGGATATAGCACACATGCTAAAATTAATTTAAGGGCAACGGCATTTTTACGTTAATTCAAACACCCAGCCTTATTAAAAAGAAGCACTGAAAGAGTGACACACAAACAAATTCGCATCCACTAACGACACACACAAGCTCCTGTGCGCGTGAGCTTTCGACTTCAGCCATGCTTACAGCCAAACGTGTGTCGAGATAATACAGGTTGGGCTTGCCTCTCACTGACACACATACTGAGAAGTGACCCAGAAATGTTTTAGTCACAAGACCGGATCTGCAACCATTAAAAAAAAAAAAAAGGACAAATGCATGCACATGCATGAGGGCCTGTTGAGAGAGATCCTTTGCAATACAACAGAAGCGTGGACAGAAAACCAAAACAGACACGAATTCTCTAACCTGTACTAAAATTTGATCCCTAAATACTTATTAGACAGGATGAATTCCGTCCATTACAGACTCAGGCGCCGAGACGCAAATTCAAACCACGTCTCTGCACGTACAGGATGGCACGTACAGGTGTTACAAGAGCAGCTGTTTGTTCCTTTCAGTAGGCGACATGCCACAGTGTCATACCCGTTTCTCTGCGCAGATAAGGCCGTCCATCAAACTCAGGTTCAAAGCAGTCAGGAGAAAATTCGACGAGTAATTATGCTACCTGTCAGACGATTTCCCTGGACCTTTCCAGCTTTGGGATGCAGACCACATCACGTTGCACAGAGTGGCACAAAGGCAGAATTTTCTCGCTGCCTGCACTTTCCCTCAAGAACAACAGGACCACAATGCCCCGTTTTCATGTCACCTGCTAAAATATACAGGCATCGTGAACACTGACAGTCACTAAAAACAGCAAACTGATCAAGTCTCTCTTCTTTCTATCCACTACATCTTAAAAAACACCGGAGAGGACGTGTACTCGCCCCATCAGCTGGGATGCTTTGAAATAAAATATCCAGAGACAACCTGCTGTAAAGTTATGTTAACACACTGCAACTGTGTAAACATTCAGGGGAAACTCCAGTGTCAGTTTTTATTAGGATTTTTTTTTTTTTAAAGCACGGTGGGTTCTGGTGCTCGGCTGCAGACGTTGTGGAAGCGTTGGCCGAGCTGAGAGCGCTGGCCGGCCCGGTGATGTGCCGGCCGGGGGTCTCGTGGAAAAGGGCAGAACCTGCGGCAGTGAACGGCACGCGTGTGGGTAGAGGCAGGGAGCCGAGAGGGAGAGAGATGATAACCGCAGCCCAGCTGGCTACTCGGCAGTTCAGAAAGGAGGATATCATCAACGGCAGTGAGGAGGGGAGAGGGTAAAGGCAGGGGAAGGTCGCTCCACGTCACCTCAGCCTACAGACACGCCAGGAACCCTCAGGTCTACTCTGTTCCAGCACCGGCTCTGTTCAGGGCCTGACTGCTCCACCTTCCAACACAGACGTCACATGTATAAAATTAAGAAATACAAACACCCCACGCAGATACTCAAAAAAAAAAAAAATAAAGTGAACCCTTTCAGCTGTGCCAGGAGTACACTTGTGATCACCTGTACTTTTAGGAGAACTGTTTCATTATATTTACCAACCAACATACATACATATTTTCCCCAGAAGGCTGCCCCACAATTACAAATATTTTGCCCTAAAGGCAAAAGAAACTACTTGTACATTTTCACTGCAGAGCAAGACTTTCCCCGGGCCCTGTACAAGGTGGGGCAAGCCATGCCAAATTAGGCGAACGCTCGCACGGGGGGAAGGAACACACGGACGATTTACAGAGAACATTCCAGAGGAATTTAACAGTGATGTACTACTGCAGTCCAAAGTGCTGCTCAGTGAAGCTAGCAGTGTTTGCAATCCCATGTGGGGGGAGGGGGGCTTGGATTCAATAGTCACAAAAATTATACTATTAGTTAGTGTAGTTAGCATGGGTGTAGCTACTGTGAAGGTGTAGTTATATGGTCATTTTGAAAAACAAAGCTGCAGTGAAGCTAAGGTCTCATACCACCAAAGTAATCATACCAGTTTGGTTTCGTTCACCAGTTAGTCACTGGTATGCATAATTCCCCCCACCAATCCCAATGCTTTTAGTGCAGGATGATTAATTGCACAACAGAAGTAAAACTCTGACCTTAACATTTGTTACATGTTGAACATCTGATCGACCGATTCCAATTCAGAAGGACACTGAAGACCAGGAAAGGGTGAAGATCTGCTGTGGATAAAACGGTTTTCTCTCTGCACACGCCCTGGCTGTCAGCTTCTGCCTCAGGCAACGAAAACGATTAAAAGAGCCAAATACACACCAGTCTAATTACAGCTCTGACAAATGCTGCCTTCAGTTTTCTGCAATACTGTTTCTCACAGTGTTGAAACCAGCTTATAAGTTGCTACAGAAAGTCAGCAGATCACAAGGCATCTTAGCGGAGCTGCACAGTTGTGACACCTTGACGCTCGGTGCGCACAGGACGCAGTGAGTGTGTTAGGGACATCCTTCGTAACAGGCCACTGGCACACTGGTCTTGTCTCTTTTTAAGACTGTAAGACTGTCCATGATCATTAATCAAATCTATGTTCATCAAAAGCGAATAGACTTGCAGACCCCAAACTATCCATCCATCCATTATCTTAACCGCTTATTCCTGGTGAGGGTCGCGGGGAAACCTGGAGCCCATCCCAGA
>JABJVR010008596.1:0-10522 GCA_025773905.1 Chitala chitala | reverse complement strand
CACCCCCCGCCCCCTGCTTTAAGTCCTGGGTTTTGGGACGAGTCGGGCAGGGGTATGAGCGCGGTGTCCGAGAGGGCGCGGCTCCGGGCGCTGAAAGGGGATGTCGAGATGGCGTGCTCTCCTCGGCGAGCTTCTGCCGCTCATCATCCCCGAAGCATTCCGGTCGCCCACTTCCAGCAAGCTGCAAGGAAAAAGAAAAACACCCCACATTTAAATAAAAACAGACATTCAGGCTATATTGAATCCCACAGCCTTCCAGTAGGGAGGCCTTGAAGCCCCTTGAGTTTTCTGCCATGGTGGGGCAGACAAGCGAAATGCAGAGATGGATTAAAGATGACGCAGACACCTGCTTCTGTGCTCACCTACATGCTGCCAAGACACATGCCTGCAGCATCGGCCAAGCGGGACAGCGCTGCTGAAACCGCCGCGAGTTTCAGGACGCAAGGCAGACGCATCTCTTGACACCTTTCTGTGAATAATGAGGTTTTTTTTTTTTTTTTTTTTAGCGGGGTGTAATGGCTGGTGGTTTTGTGGGGGTGAGTGGGAGAGGCTCCAATTGATAACCACATTGGCGTAGGACATACAGCTCTGATGTGAGGAGGCTGAGGACCCCACAATGCAAATCTGCAACGTGTAGGCTCAGCTCAGAAGCCGGCAAGCCTAGATTACACGATAATATAATGACAACCGTTTGTATCGATCAGTCACGGATTGGGAGAGAGAGACGGAAAGGAGAGGGGGGAAAAAAAAAAAAAAAAAAAGGCCTGCTCCTCCATTAACTTCAAAGTTAGAAAAATCTATAAACCTTTCATCTCTGAAGGTAGTGCTTGGCTGACAAGCTTGGGAGAGGTGATATGGGTTACGAGATAATGACCTCCGACAAACCAAATCCACAGATGGATTTCAAATGGGAGTGGGGGGGGGGAATTAAGTCTTCCGTCAGCTGCGGCTATAAATGCCGAAATGTGTTTGTCTAAAACAGCATTTGAAGAAAACTCTTGATGAAATCAGTCAGCTATTTGAAAGATGCAAACAAAACGGAGAATGCTGGTGTGCTGGCAAAGAGCCACAGTCAGCAAGACGGTACAGAAAGAGAAAGAGTCTTAGAAGAGCGAGAGAATGCATCGCTGCAGACCACACTCCACAAAGGACACCGAGAAGCAGCAATTAAAAACAAGTGTGTTCTCCAAACTCTGCAGGAAGCAGGACTACAGTCCAAGTATCAGGGTTATGCAGATCAGTCTGGACAAGCAAGGACAGTCTACTGGTCGATAAATTAGTTGCTGCCATAGCCACATTGTATTCTGGGTAATTTTGCCCTTAAGTATGCGCACCAATTAGGGATTGATCCAAGTTACACGACCAAAATGTCTGAGCCTATGTGGGTGCTGAGCCTGATTAAATTGACTTGAGATGCACCTTAAACAGGATAAAAAATGGAGGGGGGGGGCATGTGAACGAGACAGACAGTACAACAGTTATGTATCATGAGGAGTCAGCTATGCCACAGGACGTGGCAGTTGGACATGTCTGCTCCTGTCTCCGCGCTCAGAGTCACTGGAAAACGACCTTCATTAGTGCAGGATGCTGTCACATGGGTGCGCTCTCTCTGTCTGGATTATTACACATCACTGGGCGTGGGATGGGGGGGGGGCACAGAGGCTGAAGCAACAAGCTGAGACATGTCAGAGGAAGGGGGGGGACTTAATGCATTTTTTTTTTTTTTTTTTTTTTTAAACTTAAGAATTATGATGCCCAAGACAGAAAGGGAGGTGTGCGATGGGTCGAGAAGAAAAATTTAGGTTTTCTAGTATTCATCACTCAAGAGCAGTGCTGGGGGGCAGACTCAGGAGCATGCATGCATGAATGAATGAATGAAGGTAGTGGTACAGGGCCACCACTTTGCACTTTGCTCCTAACGTGTACAAAAAAGGTCTGGATTTGAGACCTGCACTACTTACATTTATATGAACTAAGAATTCTGACAATTAGACAGGCCAGGCTTGGTGTTACATTTGTGGGATGCAGTATACAAAGTTAGTCAAAGGATACCCAAAGTGTTAAAATTCATGTTCAGCGGTCAAAGTCATTATCGTACCAAAACGGTCACTGTTTGCCTCAGTTTCAGATTGTGTTTACTGCCAAGAGAAACCTGTCTTGTGTGCCATTTGTGTGTGTAAACAAACAGGCATGGTCTGTAAATCTGCAAGTACATACACAATTACATAGTACAGCTGAAAGATCAATAAAGGGCCTTTTCACAATTCGGTGTTGTCCGTGCAACTGAATACAAAAACTAGATTAACAGTCCACAGATAAAAAAAAAAAAAAAAAAAAATGGACAGATTTATGGGGGATGGGGGTCCTTCACTGATTTTTCTTTCTTTCTTAATTGCCAGATGTGTTTTACTCAGTGGTAGCTATATATGCCTCTCAATAAATAAATAAAAAAATTAATAAATAAATAAAGCACAGATACCAGTTCCAGCATGAACCAATCCATCAAACAGCTGGTTTCAGTCTGGATTGATCATCTCAGACCCATTTTGTGACTAGATTCTTCTCTGACAAAGTGCAGAAGTAGTGGGTTTACATGTGTACTACGCCTGCCCATTTTGGTGACATGTAGCTTGTGCCATGCAAGACAAGCGCACACACGCACTAAGAGAACCTAATTAAATGACCCCCAGATCATTTGCTCTTAAGCATTTAAGAGCACTCAAAACAGAGTGCGAGCACCACTATTTAGGAAGGAATGCAACAGCCTTCTGAAACCAACTCGGACAGCTTCAGAGAGTATGGCGTAATTTCCAAACCGCAAATAAAATCAATGAGCAGCCCTCTGACCTTGGGATTCCACATCCACATATGTGTTTAAAAGCTACATCCTGCTATTCGTTAACACTCGAACATCTCAAATCCACCAGTTTTCAATTTATCACGGTCACAGCAAGTAAACACTCAGGAGAATTAAAAAAAACAATCCTGTATTACAGCCACAAAAGTTTCCCCTTCCACAGACTGGAACGCTGCAAACAGAATATCCAGGTGTGCACCAAAAGATTCTGACCTTCAGAATTAATCATGAAAGGCTTGCTTCTACATCTTTCTGAAAGTCACACAAGTCCTGCTGTCAACGAAGACCAAGGGGAACAAGGGGAGCATGAAGACTAGCATCGAATTCACTGGTTGTGGGAAACTTCTTACCCCTGAATAGTCTTCGGAGTAAAGAAGAAATGAAGGTTCAAAAACCGTACGCCTTCAAAGCCCCTTCGTCCCCTCCTACCGCCGCTGCTTTGTGTTGCCTCAAAAGAAGCAAACGCCTGACTGACTACCCGGAGCCTCCACCTCCCATAAAAAAGGTCATACAGCAAAAATAAGTCGAAAAAAGAAACACGGCACTGGAGCAAGGGTGTGTAATCCGACTGGACGTTTGGAACAGAGGGGTAGAGACGCGGCGCTCTTGCACCTGTCCCCCTGCGCTACTGTCCCTCTGAGAGTCCTCTTCACAGAGAGACTTCACCTTCACCCCCCCCCCCACTCTGTTTCAGACAGCTGATCCTTTAGTCAAAAGGCCTCAGCAAAAGAGGATATCCTGCCAGCTATCCTTAAGGCCAAGTGTGCACTCAAACTTGTGGCTTTTGTGGGTGAAGGCTTAAAAGTAACCCCAACCCCCAGTCCATGTACAAAGTCCTCTGCCCAACTTTATGCATGATGTGCATTTACATAAGCACATACACAACTACAATGCAGTGCCAATTCTCTGAGATAAGAATAAAAACAGTGACAGGGCCATATCATGTCCTAGGGTCAGAGATTGATGCTTGGGTCTATTAGAGGCACCAAGACAACAACTGCATCTATTTTAAAAGCTGAATATCAGCCAGGTCCTTTGTGTTTCCGATGATCTTAGACACATGAGCTGCAGAGACTGCATTAAAACCTGCCCCCTATTACTTTCCAGCTCCAGTTTTAGGACAGAGAAAGGAGAGAAGGGCACAGAATGGATGTTTCCTCTTCAAAAGGTGCGTCTTCTACTTCCAAAGTACATCTGATTCCAAGAATTGAACTTCATTTTGTGAAAGGGCCAAGGGAAACCAGCTGATAAACAGTAACACAGTTACCGTCACCGTAACTGTTTTACAGCCCTTCTGTAAGTCTGAATTCATCACTCGCTCCGATTCCGTTTGCACCATCTGCTCACTTGTTCTTTTTATGTGCAATCTACACAGTTCCATTACTTAGTTAAACAGGAATTAATTTGAATGTGAAATGTATTACTGGTGCTATTTCAATAGATAATTGCTGAGAAAAAAATATATATATATAAAGGCTTACAAAACAAAAAATGCAATTTTAAAAAGGCCTCCACACAGGTATCTAAAGCCTCAAGCCTGCCTTGTATGGTGCTTCACTGCATTAAGAGTGCAGCAACCTGTGTAAGGGAAGCAACGCAGCACAGTTTCAACAAGAACTGTCATCCTAATAACATTTACAAGCACTGGGCAACTGCTCAAAAACGTGGACAGATGTGAGAAAGAAAAACAAGGCAGGCACGGCAATGGTTCAAATCTGACTAGATAAGTTTTGTGTGTGGATTTTCTGCGTTTGCTACAGGCATGAGAGGTGTCCCAGCAAAACCTCAAATCTGGCAGCAGGGGTATTATGGGTAGAAGATGCCTAGGCAGCGAGTCCATCCTGCCTAAGGCATCTTTATGGGCCACTGGTTCTTCAGTGGACCCCAGAGATACACAAGCACAGGACCCAGTGCCATAGCCAAATTTGGGGCTGCTTCACATTCACAAGGACAGGACAAGCATTGTGCCGGGAGAATGAAGACAGCTTCTGTGCATATTCACAAAACAGGCCCTCGCTCACGGAACAAAGCTAATGAGTCACGGTTCTCTGCCTCTTCCCAAGGCCCCCAAACTTTCAACTACAGAAACTCCAAGTAACCTACAAATGTACTAGTTAACTGCTCTAAATTTGTAACATTTTTCATCACTCACGTTATTTTTGGAAAAATAAAAGTACACCAAAAAAAAAAAAAAAAAAAACCCCTACACCACCTTCATACATTAATTTGGTAGA
Organism: Chitala chitala; assembly: GCA_025773905.1. NCBI lineage: Eukaryota > Metazoa > Chordata > Actinopteri > Osteoglossiformes > Notopteridae > Chitala > Chitala chitala. The sequence goes on along the minus strand of JABJVR010008596.1, from coordinate 5,431 downwards.
AAGTGAAGTTGATTAATAAGCACTGCTTCTAATTAGCAATACGGTTCTAAAGCACATAGTGCTATGGATATACCACCCAAGAGGAGCACTCTTATAAGTGGCAAGAACACTTGGACTGGTTAACCTTTCTGGCACTGTAGCGAGCACCCAAAACTTTAATTTCCACGGGTGCGTGACCGAAGCCGTATGGCATGTTAATGTAACAAGAAGGCTAAGTGGACCGAGAGAAAAGGAGGAGAGAAAATCCACCAGGAGGAGGCACGGCTGAAGGTGCCCAAGAGCACGCCTTCCGGAAAAACGGCTGCAGCGGCACGCAAAAAAAAAAAATAAATAAAAAAATAAAAAAAAAAAAAAAATCAGGCTGCGAGACGATGCTGCCGAGCAGAGGACGCGCAGAGTTCACGGCGAAAAGACGAGGCTCGTCATCCGGCTGCGTTCCACTTCGAGTTGCATTGATGGCGTTCTATAAATAAGCGAATGGAAACGGCCACACTTGCCCTGCGCTGAGAGTTCTGCGATTAACAACACATTGACAGTAACAAATGATGTCCCTCCATATTCTTGCTAGTACCTTAGCAACTACTCACTTGCCATGGTAACTCCATAGTAACAGCTCTTTCCGTGGCAACTGTGTGACAGTATTACTCTGCAAGGAATGTAAAACCATACTGAGCTGGATGGTCCAACTGACGAAGTGGTCACTTAATTTACTTAAATTTGGAACCTTAAAACACAGCAGCGATTACAAATGTAAAAACCAATATTTAGACAGACCGGTCAGACCATTTTGCATCTTGCAGACCTATGTTAGGTCACAGTAATTCTGAAGGACCATAATAAATAAATAAATAAATAAATAAATAATACAACTTCTGATATTTTATTTGATAAAAATCATGTCTGTTCAGAAACTCAGTATTTTTTTGTCTGTTTTTCACCCCGTCTTGAAGCACTTGAACTGCTTTGTCACATTCCATTTGTAAAGCACTGTTTACATCAGTGCAAACAACTCTGGCAGAGACACTGATTCATCAGCACAGCACGCTGCAGAAACTGTGGTTGTCAACAGCAACCGATTACATCCAAAAGCTCTTACTTGGCTGCAGAGTATTGATCGGCGCTGCAAGTGCGTCACTTTTTAAAGCAAAAATCTAAGGGCACTTTTTTTTTTTTTAAGCAAAAGTAATGTTGGAAGCTAACAGAAAATGAAACAAAATTTTTTCATTAAAAAAAAAAAACACACACACACACACACACACACACACACACACACACACACACACACACACACACACCTCTATTTCTAGAAACAACTGTAATTACCTAGTGGCTAATTACAGCTGTGTACCAAAGAAAGAAGATTCTACACTTAGCACAGTTCAGACCTTCAGCAAGTGACTGACTGATACAATAATTGCTGAAAGGAAAAAGTGCACCCTCACTATGGAAATAGAACAAAAAGAGATTAAAACATAAAACCCACATTAGTTCTAAAACCAAACACCCCCAACCCCCTCATTCAGATTTGATGCAGGTCCAATGACTTTCAATGACGATGCAACCATTTTTTTTGATAACCATATTTCATTAAACGGCACCAAAAGTGTCACGTTCCTCTAACTATATAAATTATCTAAAATAAATAAATAAATAAAAATCTAGTCTCATTTAAAACAAATTGTAAACAAACACTGCCATGCTCACGTAACAGAAGGCATCACGGTTATGATTCACCTTCTAGCCATGCAGAAGAAAATGTCAAATTCTGGTCTCAGAATGAAGTAGACCTGTGACGAAGATTATTTATCTTATTGATTTTTACACACACACACACACACACACACACACACCAAAGTGCTTATCAGGCTCAAGGGGGTGAGATGACAAACACCACTACAATAACAGCGCTCCAGACAGCACGATCCAGAAAGACGCAGGAAGTGTAATCCTCAACTCTTAATCCCATTTATCTACACTAGACCAAAACATGCAAACGAGCGCAGCGCATTGAACTGAGCAACCGTTAAACCTGCGGCAGTCTTTCTCTCCTGTGTCCCCTAGAGCCACAGCAAGGCTGTCTTTGAAAGCCACGTTTCTGAAGCCCTGTGGAGTGCGAGCCAAGGTGAAAGCAGGACGCTCGAATGTGCAAGCAGAGCCCAGGCCATGTGCACGCAAGCGAGCACACCGCCGCCCATTGCTGCAGCCTATACTGTCGCACGCTTTGTTTGTGTATGGTCGCGATGCTTCCACGCAAATGCCTTTGCACACCATCTGCATATCAAGAGAGAGAGAGAGAGAGAGAGAGAGAGATGCAAATTTTTGGCCTTTGGGTCACTAGCTAGACGTACACACTCCATCTGCACCCTCTCTCCTATCGAGGGTCCAGGTCATTTCATATTATTTTATCATCTATCAAGATATTTTTGTACTGCCACAACACTGATAAGTACTCTCCTAATCCACACTGCAAACACATCCATTGCACTAGTAGGAGTTCCTGCTTAACCGTTAGACAGACTGCTCCCCACTAAGGTAGGGATCACCCACAGCTGGTTATGGAACATCACACTGCTTCAGAGCATTTCATCCCATGCCAGCGGATCCACAATCCAGCCAAGCAGCATAACTGAGCACCCAGGACTATTTGTACCGATCCACACACAAAAACAGCCCACAGGTGGTGTCCTCAGTGTCCACTGCAGAACCCAGAGAAGTCCAACACGATGGAATGAAGCCGAACAGAAACACCTGGACAGGTAGACCGAAAGCACTTAGATACCTTATACACCTGATGGTGAGCCATCTGCTCAGGTAATAAATAAATGGGGGGGGAAAAAAAAAAAAAAAAAAAAAAAAAACCACATCAATACTTCAAATAAATAGTAAATTAACCTTTTAATTCCATAAGGATGAGTCTCGAGGTTACTTAGTGTCATAGTGTTTCCCCACTTGTGATTCACCAACAGAGGCATGAAATGTGGCAGAGACAGATACAGATGTACATTCTGTACAAGCAAAGGGAGGAATTAAGCAATCAATCACATCCCAGAAGTGCTGATATGAGGAGAATCTGGGGCACTCCTTTGGACAGAAGGCCAGAGGCTCACAAACAATCATAGAATGGACTGAGGTAGAACAGGCTGGTGTGTGTGTGTGTGTGTGTGTGTGTGTGTGTGTGTGTGCATGCTAAAGCTCCCTCCTGACACTCCTTTTTCTCACTCCCAATCTTCCCTCCCTGTCCTTCCACACGACTGCGGCATCCCTTGAGCGACGGCTGCCTTTCAGATCTGCTGTAAAAGCAGGAAAGAAAAATTAAAAAAAGGCGGCGAACAAATAAATTTGAAACACAGCTGCTATTCCTGAGAGGAAAAGCTCCGCTGCCGGCCCAGGCGCCTTTTACATTCCCCTACACCAACACACACACACACACCCACCCAACTTTGACACTGCATTCTGTGTACCTCAAAAGTTCAGGACTTGGGCCAGGTCAATAGTGCCCCCTCTATTCACCTTCCTTTTAATCCCCATCCAGTCAGAGCACACGGAAAAGTGGCGTCCTTTAAGCAGCAGAGCAAATATTTACATCTATTTCCTACCCGTCAATCGATTGCATGCCTGTGAAGGACGGCAGACTCACACGAGATTTATTTCAGAATTTCAGTTCCTTTGGATGTCACTTTCAACCAGCACCCACCCTGCCCACTTTAGGTAATAGTCTTAACTCATGTTATTTCATCCCCTGCTCAATTTTATACCCCAGAGCTTGAGGCAATTACTTGGGAGACAAAACCTGTCTCAGGGAGTAAAAGTTTACCTTCTGCGCACTCCTTTTTGGAAAACGGAAATATATTCATCTTAGTCCAGCTGGGAGGAGTGCGTCAGCGTCCTCGAGCTAATTGAAACGTTTGACTTGATTGCTCCAGGCAAACCGTGATTGTGCAAGGACACACTTTGCGAGATGGCGCTCTCGTCTCCAAGTCTCTTCTTCTGTGTGTCAAACAGAAATGAGGGGAGGATGGAAAAAGAAAAGGCAAAAAAAAAAAAAAAAAAAAAAAAAAATGCTGCCGTTGTCATGACAGCCATGGCCCTCCCTGGGAGATTCTGGGGGATGTAAGCAGGCACATATCTGCCTAACATCCAATTGAACAAAGGCAAGCAGAGAACTGTGTGCGCGTATGTGTGTAGGAGGGCAGGGGGATAAAAAGTTTGCCGATACGTTCTTTACTGGTTCCCCAAGAGCTGAGTGATGACTTTGTGGACTACATTAAGCACATTATACTTAATTGGCAATTAGAGAGACACAGGTACAGTGTTTAATATGTTCCACAGGAAGGAACCCAATCTACAAACACATAAAAAAGGTTCCTCATGAGTGACGTCACTTATATAGCACAGGTCGCAGCTGATGGAGAGTCAGAACCTGGGTCACCAACACCGCAACAGTGACAGAACTTCTAGGAGCAAAGGTGGTTGTGCGTCCTTCCTATACATCACAGGGCGGCCAAGGGAAGCCATGCTTCCCCAGAAGTTACACCATCTATCAAAATGTATACAGGGGGTCTGGAAGTTGGCCAAATATTAGGAAGCAGCATAAGGAAAGGAGAATGAAATAGAGAACAGAAACCAGAAGCTCATTAGGACTGTTGGAGAGAAGGAGAAGCCGCTGAACGTCATCCTCAACACTTAATTAGGCATCACGTGGAAGGGCCCTCTCAGGGTACAGCAAGACACTTTCTTAGCAAGGGCACAGATGAGGTCATGAGGAGAAAAAAAAAAAAAAAAAAAAAAATTATATATTTTATATCATGCTCGGCTCAGGAGCACACCACTGCCATAAACGCGGCGTTTTTAAACTTAGCCATGGTATCTTTCCAACATTATCAAGGTCGACATGTGCACGCGAGACTAGACGCGTGTTCTGTACACAGCAGAGCCGTTCGCAGGATCTGGTCACGACCGGCAGCGCGGCTTGTCACCAGATCTGACTGCGTTATCGCCAGGTCGCAAAGTCCAGCTTCTTTGCCGCAAGCATTGGCCAAGCGCAGCTGTAAAGATAAGAGAGCCCCCGTATCAGCCCAATTACGGCAAACACACAGACAGGGGGGCTGATAATGAAAGACTCCGCAAATCTGTGAGGCCCCAGGTCGCCCCCAACCCTCTCTCTTCCAAATGACATTCGCTGCAGTTTTCAGGACAATCATCCCTGACTGTCTTTCTGCTTAGATTGTTGAGCAGGGGCGTGAACTCTGGGAGGTGAAGGGAAGCCATGCTTCCCCACAAGTCACACCATCCATCAAAATGTATACAGAAATACATTTGATATCGCATAATTTTACAAACAGAACTACCCTATTTGTGGCGAAGCATACTGGGAAGGAGGGGGGGGGGAAAATAAAATAAAATTATATATATATATATATATATATATATA
>JABJVR010008595.1:0-10523 GCA_025773905.1 Chitala chitala | reverse complement strand
CTCTTGAGATGTTCTGTCCCATTATTGCAGTCTGCCTCTCACACTGAGCTTTTATCCTGTTTTCAGGACTACTGCCCTCTACCCAATCTCTGTCCCCTTATTGCAGACTGTCTCTCACACTAAGCTTTACTCCTGTGTTCAGGCCTACAGCCCTCTCCCCCACCTCTGTCCCCTTACTGCAGATTGCCTCTCACACTGAGCTTTACTCCTGTGTTCAGGCCTACAGCCCTCTACCCTATCTCTATCCCCTTATTGCAGACTGCCTCTCGCACTGAGCTTTACTCCTGTGTTCAGGCCTACAGCCCTCTCCCCCATCTCTGTCTCCTTATTGCAGACTACTCTTCTGGACTGAAATATCTCCAGGTACCCAGCATCCCCCTTTCTCCCCAGCCCTGGCTTATCACTTACATCTTCTGGGTTTGTCCTTAGATCCTTCCAGACTTGTCAAAGTTTTCTGACATTATTTCTTCCACAGACTACAGGCTAATTTTTAATGTGGGCTATACCTCACACCACAGTCCCTATTGCTACTAGGAGTGCAGTTCCTTCACGTTTTCCCTTGTCTAACTATTCTTATCTGCTCCTATACAGTATCCTTCACAACAAGCATTCATCATTAACACCTCAATACAGGCCAAGGACGTCTGTGAAAAAAACCACTTCAGAAAAGTAACCTCACTTGGAAAAAAAAGACTGTCATGAATTAGTGGTAGATTATTGTAAAAATATGAAAAACACACAAGCTTTATTAGTGCCCGAGATATTTTTTAGTGTCGAGTGAAAATGTTTCATCCATGAGCTAGAGACAAGAAGTCTTTAGAAGAAAGTAAATGTCCAGGAAAGGACACATTTTTTTCATGGTCTATCTTCCAGTTAATAAACAGCTTACTTGGATGTCTATTGTAAGAGATGTTCCAGTAAACCAAAAACCTGTTCAGGTGTGTTACAAAAAGACAGGACCAGGAGAGTGGTGTCAACTGAAAACCTTCACTGTTATGCTGCATACAAAAAAAAAAAAAAAAAAAAACGGGTTGAAAATGAACGCCTTCCAAACCAGGAAATCCAGATCACCATAAACAATAGCGATACCACCCACAAATTTTGGCTTAAACTACCTTAATCATGGCATAACACATAGGTTCACAATACAGCTGTTTACAGAAGACTGCTCTGCGAAGTCAAGGTTACTGTTAATTCATTTTCTATATTATTTTAAATAAAATTAAAGTGCACACTGAAAGATTTATAACATATTACACACGTTGTAAAGTCAGTGTGGTAAAAGAAATAAACAGTCTTTATATAAATATGTAAAGCTTGCAGTCTGAAATCTGTATAAATATAAAAGCACAGATCTACATGGAAGCATTTTCTCTTAGAAATAATAGCTTCAGTCTGTTTCAGCCATAACTCTTGTATTTATGATAAACAGTACATACAAACAATGCAATAATAGAGAATATCATGGTTATTTGTGTTTTCAGCTTTCTTGAGAATGATTTGTGAGCTTTCCTATTTGTTTTGTTTTGTTTGGTTTTTTCTTCTTCTTTGTAAAGGGTAGATGTATTACAGAAGACAGAGTGCAGGCTGCTTTGGAGTTCCCACACTTCTGGTTCACTATAAAAACAGCCAGTCTCTAAGCTTACACAAAAAAAAGCCTCCTTGGATATCTGTGCCTATGTACTGGGCAAAGACTGGAATTCCTAATGCAGAGAATAGAACCCGACACCTATCAGTAGCATGTAATCGCAAAAGCTACTGTACGGACTGATTCTGTTGCCGCCTGAGGGCAATGCCGTTGATCTGGGGGTGGGTGGGCGGAGCTCGGGTGGGGGCATGGGTCACCTTCCCATGGAGGTTATCGTGTCAAGTGGGCGACAGGAATGGTGTGGTGTGACCTGATATCTCAGGCAGGAAGAAGCAGCGTAGAGACAGGAAAATGCAGCGATAGCTTCCACCGCATCCCATTTCGTTTTACCCTGCCAGACTCTGTGGTTCATCGTTGTGTCAGAGGGCTGATGTCAGTGGGGGAAGAAAGAGGTAAAGGTCATTTGACACTTTTCAAGTGCTGGTATTGGACTCAGCTGGCAGTTATAGAGTGGCTTTATAAAATAACTACTGACTTCTCCTGGAAAATGTGTAAAAAATGCCTTTTAAAAATTTGTGTGTGTCATAATATCTTGAAATGTTCTCTTTCACTCTTCTCTTTTCATTGTTTCACTTTGTTGTGAAAACCTATGCTTTAAGTGACGTTAAAGGAACTTTTGTTGACTGAGAATGAATTATGCTGTTGAAGTCTTCCTTTTTAAGTATATGTACACAAAGTCACTACAGTACATAGAAATTAATGTGAAGATTCTACATTTTTATTATTTACATAGTTTTAAAAATTGTACTGACAGAAATGCATAAACAGCAAATATTTTAGGCTTCAGTATGTTTGCCACAAGCATTAGACAATCAATTTTATACAATGCATACTGAACATTCATTATAAAAATAAGAAATATAATATCTTACATGCTGCTTTAGTTCACAGACTAAATCAGATGAGTAAATTAAAATACATTTGAGCTGCAGTTAAGCTTTAGAAGTTAATCAGACGAGCTGCTCGCAGTAACTGTGCAAAGGCAGCATTACAGCGATGGTTCTGGTAAAAAAACATTTTAATTTGCGATGACAGAGGACAAGAAAAGACACGTCCCAGGTGAGGAATAAGGAGCATTTAGAGTGTAACATCTGAGTAGATGATTTCTCAATCATAATTATGCTAAATATATAATTTCATGGCTAAGATGAGTTCAGCAGTTCTGTGGAGCGGTAAGATGATACAACTCTTAGTTCACAATCTGTGGATTTAGACCTTCGATTTGCCTGCCAGTTTAGATAATTTTTCCACATCGTATCCTTTAAAGTACTTTTTAAATGTCTGATTAACAATAGCTCATTCTGCTCCTCCTGAACAATGGTGTGCTGTAAGGAAATACTTGGAAAATCAACAAATAGTTTGTAATACGGTTTCTACTGGACCAAAAGACTGTATTGGGAAATATCAGTCCCAGAAAGCCACAAACCACAAGCACTTGTGTTGAATTTGCTTTTGAAAAAAAGAACTCTCCAACACTACTGGTATTTTAAATTTCATCCACCAAAGTTATGGCATTCACCGGAGGAAATATTTCATGTTTTGCATATTCATATCCATGTCTATTTCAGGAAAAAAGATCACCATCACAAATTGACTTTTGCACTACAGCAAAGATACCGAGTGAACTGTTTTCCCACGTATAAAATACTTTTTCGTCTTTTCCTTTCATTATATAAACAAGTACTAATTTGTTTACAAATAAAAGAAATGCATTTCACAGACATTCCATAGAAGTTTTGTCATAAATGTGGACTCTGGTGTTTTTATCTGACCATGTTGTCACATTCTGTTACGGTGAGAATGTATTCATTAGTTCAACAGAGGGTTGCTCAGAGAAAATTTAAGTGTTCTTTGTCACATGTACATATCATAGCAATGGGATTAGAGGATTGGGGTTTGTTCCCTTTGACTGGCCGTACAGATTACACATCTGAGCGTGATTCTGGCCAATGGTTGGTGGAGGCTTGGAGTTAAGGAGGCCAAGAAAAGGTTTTGATTGTAAAAGAGAAGGGAGCTCCCTGGAAGCTATGCAAATAAATTGCATAATTGAATCTGAATTATAAAAAGCAGTCATTCATTGCTTTTGTGACCTGTTCCTAGTTTTGAAACTCTGTTTCCCTAGTCTTTTATTTAGTTAGCATCTCAGATTGTGTATGTAGATGAATATGAGACTCTGGAGAGATCATACATGATTAGCTGTGGTACTTGTTTTCATTAAATGAGTTTGCCCCATTTGTTTCATAATGATGTGGCTGGATTTTAAGAGTTGATGCACTCTTCTTTAATCAAGCGCATAAACTGGATTAACGGATTTGGCTGGATGCTAGATGCTGGTGGATACTGGCACGTGCTGGAGGATATTATTGAATGCCAAGAAGATGCCACTGTATGCTGCTAAAGTGGTACATACGGGTAGTAATCCAAAAGGCAGAAGTATGAATTTGCAGTCAGCCCCAGAACAGTGCACTTCCATAGCTACAATGCCCTTGTGCTGGACACTCAGAACATATGTCTGGCCTTTGCTCAAGTCTACATAGGACTGCTTGACTCACCATGGTATTTCTCGTTGGGTTTGATCTCTCGTTGACTTATGACCATGACTTGGAGATCAGGAGGCATAGGCTCAGGATGACTGGGTGAAGGATTCCTTGCTCAGCAGAAAAGTGAGTGATGCCCCCTGGGTAATTCAGTTGCTTTTCTTTACTCGAGTTGCTGCGTAGACCATGTGAGTGCTTTGCAGCTCATGAAACAGTTTCTGTCTATTTAATTCTTTTGTAGTGTTGACTTACTAAACATTTACTACTTGCCAATGTGCAGTGATCTTATGGTAAATACATTTGAAACTACTGAAGGAAATATCAGTCCATTCCAAGACAAAGTTATATGAGTCGCGTTTTAAATTTTTTTGATGCTGCAAAGCCAATAGCTCTTATTTTTATTGGTAGTGTAGATACTGACTATATTCTGTAACACTTCATTTTTTAATCTTGTTTTACATCAAATTTCTTCCGTACATAAAGGAAGAAATTTGTTCTACATGAAGTCATTATTTATGAAGATAGATATTATCATTTATTTACACATTATATTAAATGTGTGAAAGTATACTGATTTATAAGCACACTGAAGTATTAGTACTTTTTTTGCATACCATTTGTGGTTTATACAAGTCTAATATCTCAGACTGTACTTTCTAAGGTTTATGTTGTTATGTTAAAATTGTTCATATCCCCTGTGATTATCAGTTCACATGTTGCTCAGAAAGCCCACATGTACGAGAACACATGCCAGAAATCACAAAGTACAAATTTTAATCTCTAGCGATGCACGGTTCTCACATGTATTTCACATATTATTACAATGTTATGAAATAAGTTCTTTTCCCTACAAGAGCAATGTGTCTGTTTAATCAATAAATGTACACGTGACCAGAAGGTGAGAGTGCTGTGTCACTTTTCACGCTAGCCAGTCAATGGAGGCTTTCAAATAAATATTGCTGTCTCTAATCAACTGAGGAGCAGAGTTAAGTCATGGAGATGAAACACAGGCAGTCCCACTTTCTCAGCATTCCCTGTGAACGTGTTAGCAGCCCATGGTGATGGTCCAGGCTGGTGCCAATCATGTTCTCAGAAGCTGAAAAACCTCTGAAGGAAGTACAAAATGGCCACATCACAAACATCGGCCAGAGATCAGTCTCTGTTTCTCTTTGTTACAAATGATGTGGAGAAAAGCATTTGCAGGGCTTTGGTTGCAAGTTTTAGATTACATTAGGATTTGGTACAAGTAAGGAGGTGTGAAGTCAGCAACGGGTAGTGAACGTTTTTAATAAATATCTCCTGGACAAAACTCTCCACACCTTCTGTGGGCTTTTACATTTGAAAACGTTTAGCGATTATTTAAAACGTATTTCTGAACACGATGCCCTCTTTGCACAAGATGAGATGGAGCGTGATCTGAATACATTAATACTTCTCAGAAAATCTCACGTTTAAACTGCGGAACGTTGCAGCCAGTTACGCAGTTATTGGAACATAAACAGCCAAGGGAAGAGAAATAGATGTTCAGTAAATCTCTTTTTGACAGCTACACACCTTGAGTTTCTTGCTCAAATTTAGCATTTAATTCATCTCTTGGGATTTGACACTAAGGTTAAGGCATCATAGTGGTTCAAATGCAAATGAGGTTCCAGTCCGCACACCCATCAACATGTCATTAATTTTATGGGGACAGGATTTGTCAACCAATGAGACAAGCCATTATACGCAAAATATAACGTTCAGTCTGAATCTCCTGGTGTGCTGCATTGCTTCACCCAGGACAGTCTATTAAGAGCATAAAAAACTACTTTGACATGTAATAGGGGGCATTTAACAATATTGTGAAATGATCGTGGGTCTCCTATGCTTGTTTGCTTTTTAACTGCAATGTCTTTAACCATTCCCAGTGATTCCGGTCAGAACCATTTGGTAAAACATAAATTTGAAGCGGTTGTGTAAAGAATAAAAAAATAACTGAATTATAGTACAAATTCATATTTAATTAAAAAAGGAAACATATTGGGAATGAAAGGGATAATATACTACATTCATAACTGTATGCAGTGTTGCTAATATAATGATGGTTCATGTGAATAATAAACTCACCATGATTGCTGCTTGCACATTAGTTTCAATGTTCCTATGTAAAGTTTTGCTTGCACAGTGAAAGCAGTTAAGTTATTGCTACAGTGTCAGTGTTCCATTCCTTTACTTTTACAGTAGTTGTTAAATGGGGTGAATTTTTCTCTCCACCCACAACTTTGCTGACTCACGTCGTAAACCCGAAACTAAATGTATTTTGACGTAAGTCAGCTTCCCAGAAAAAGTCACTTTCTTATGTATAATCTCACCAACATCAATAGCTTTGAACTGTTGTTTGGTTTCGGACGTAAGGAGAGTTATCCCCAAAGAGAGTCCCAAAGATAACGCCTTCTAAATCTGGAAATAGAGCAGCTTCCTTATGGACATGAATGACTCGTCTGCATACCAGACGTATTACACTTCCATCAACACCAGAAGTTTTATAGTGCTTGGTCCAGACCTTTAAGCTCAGAAATCGTTCCCTTATGCACAATGGTTATTAGAACTTCCGACTGGTATGTGTGTAAGTGGTTAGTTTTTTTCTGACATAGTTTTGTGGTGTATTATATGATGTAATGTTGGGTATTTTCTTGTCAGAAGAAAATTTATGCTAATATGTAAAAATGTGATACATTTAAAGTGTTTTAAATAAGGTGCCATAAAGGCACATTTCTGGTATTAAGCCCTTGAGTCTTATAACCAGCGTGAAAAATCCAGATTGTCGTTCTGTGAGCTTTCCATAATAGTAACATATTTCAGCTTTGTCCTGTCAATCAAGGGACAGAGGAGTGGGAGGTTTGTTGTGTGAGCTTATGTGTCTGTGCCTTAGACACCTATGCGTCACAGATTGTCACTGGTGATGTCACGGTGTTTCTCCACTTACTCAAGCCTGTGTTATTAGCTGTTTCACAGCTTGTAGGAGGGACAGAACTCAGACAAACGTAGATAACAGACCATGACAAATATTACACAGAAAACAATACAGTATAATCAAACACAATACTGTATTACATAGTTTAATAGCAAAATTAACCAGAATTGTGAGATTTCTGCCTTTTTAGATCTTGTCCCTTGACTCATTTCGACAGACTTTGTTGTGTGTGTTTGCTTTCTTAGGAATCAGTATACACATATGAGTGAAAGTAAACATCACTGTCTCTGAATTCTCTCAACAATGCTGGAGTCATTTTTTAGACTGCATACATGTTGGGTCTTGAATGAAAAAAAAACCCTAGCGATTATGTCTTTCATGTAAATGCGTTTTAAACCTTTTTTTCTTGCAAACAAAATGGTATATATACTGGAATACCAGATGTTGTGCACTAAATGGAAAAGTGAATACATGCATTGTTTTCTGTTGATTCACCCTTTGTTCACTGTGTATCAAGGCTGGTGGCCACAGCCAATGACAAGGCACAGCTAGTCCCAGGAATTATGTTGGGTTTTGCAAACAGAATGTTTTGTGGACCACACATGGTTGATTCAGACTGGGTAATTAACAGATAAGATTTTTGAAAATCTTTTGCAAGCATTTTTGAAAAGTGAATCGTTCTCCTCGGTGAACATAAAAGGTCTTATTTTCATGAGGTACATTTTTTCATTGCGGTGTGATCAGTTCTATGGTGGGAAAATTGAAAGATTGGTGGTATGATGCATTTTTTATATTTAATTCCTGAATTTGTTGTAAATTTGCCTTTATTTTACTTTTCAGCATCTCTGCTCTGCAGCTTGAAACATTGATAAAAAGTCTTTGCTTTTAAGGCAGAAGTTTGCTTGTTTGGTGTGATTACACCAGCTAATTTTTCATTTACACAAAGTGAGCAATGTAAGTCAAACCATCCCAAAATCCTATTTTTAAATTTAATCATTGAAGAAGTCTTTCATGTAAAGAAGCCTGTGGTCGTCCAGCAGTTTCTCAAGCGTCTTCAGTAGCAAGTAATTCACTTTAATGAACTGTGCCAAGACGAGGGGCTCTTCAGTTACTTGGCATCTTTTGACATCAGATTAATGGCAGCTGATTTCAGTCTTGTTAAGCATTTTGGAACAAGAAGACGTAACAGCTGGGAACAGGGCAGGGTAAGAATTGAGCATCATCTGCATGGGGTGACCAGGCATGAGACACAACTTCAAAGGCTCTCTCTGTGTAGGACAGTTTTTTTTTTTTTGTTAAACCAAAGGATAGTTCTGATTGTTGGAGTGCAGTAACCAAAAATTCAAGCCATGATGATGAAGGCAAAAGACTTAGAAGTTCTGGCTCTCCTCACTGAAATGTGCACCAAATATGCCAGATGAACTTACTTTCATTATTTCAATTCTGCCTTATTTGCTTAATTTTTATGATTAAAAGAGACATTTGACCATATTGTTATTGTTGTTAAGCAATGACATTACAGCAAATAACACCTTACTGTACTCTTTGAAAACCTAGGAAAATTTTTAAAAAAGTTAAAAATACCGTCAATGTGTGATACTCTTTATCATTTGTTATTTTATGAAAATCCGTGACACTATATATTAGAAGAAAAAAAGTATTGAAGTAGCCATAGGCTCTATTCCACTCTACAGGCTGTTTGGAGACACCAGTTAGCCTGCAATGCACGTACGTGAACTGAGGAAGGAAATCAAACGATTCACAGACATCCCACAAAACTCAGGGAGGACATGCAAGCTCTCCATACACAGGGCAGAGGTGGGACTCAAGTCCCTAACTTTGAAATGCAAGACAACACTGTTAACCACTGGGCCACCATGTCTATGGGTGAAGCAAACATTTCTTGATTAACTGGAGTAGGACAATCAATGCAATCCATACATTAATACAGTCACTGCATCAAGGCTGAATATACATCAGATGGATAAAGCTAAACAATATTTGACTTTAATGGTAATTTTGATATGTTTAATACTGGACCACCATGGCAATGATGTACTTATTGTGTTTTTTTAAACTCATGAATTATTATTTCAACTAATGAACTGGCCACTTGTCAGTTTTAGGGTGTACCATAAATAATTTTATATGCATATTTTTATACAACACCTCCACACTAAAAGCAATATCATGTACACAGTTTACACACAGGTTTCATATGGAAACTTAGTTAATGTGTCCAATCTGTTCCATTAATGTCCAAACATCCTGAGAACCTGCTCTTGGCCAGGACTAAAAAGGCCTGTGATTTATATTGACCCATTTCCTCTTAGTTGTATGACGTCAAGTTTCCATTTGGAGGCTAAATGGTTGCGCCTGGTGGTATTATTTCTGAACACGGTGCCACGGTCTGCCGAGGTCACCTTAACACTAGAACAACTCAACGGCACGTCCTGCTAGTGTGGGAGCAGAAGCGTGTGGCATTTCCCCATCAGAGTGCAGTGCCCACCTATGCCACATATATGTTCACTCTGCATGTCGGTGCCAGGCAGCCCCTAAAAGATTTAATTGTCTGGACGTGTGAGCATCCAGTGAGTGTCGAACAAAGGTTCACTTAACACGTTTCCTGTCTGAATGAGCTGGCCCCCCACCCTCTAGATTTCCACAGCAGGTCAGATTTAGTACTGAATCTCAGCTGTAGGGGGAGAATGAATAAGACCATACATCAGGCATTAGGCCAGTCAGAGTTTAGAGCAAGCTTTGTTTCTTTTAGGTCAAAGAACTATTGTGTGACTTTCTTGGCCTAATTATTTCCAGTCCCTGTCCAAACGCTTCACTGGAGCTTCCAGTCTGAGAGCTGTTAATATTCAGTAGGGAACAGTAAGGTGAGGTGGCATAAACAACTTTTGACGTTCAGAGTTTTCAGGCCAATGAAAAGAAACAATTTGATGTAGCGAAGTTATTCTGTTAAATGTATTTATTGTGGTTTTTGAGTTTCGGACTACGGAGTTTCGCTGCTTGTTGCTAATTTGTATCCCCCTATAGCCATCATGATATATGGAGTTCTCCTAGTGGGGTGAAGTATATATTGCATTTAAATGGAAAACATGTCCTACCTCTTCAAACTAGCATTACAATAACTGAACAGATGTTTTCATTATTTAAAAACTGGTTTATATTGATTGATGTCAGTTGCATATACACGTTATACTAAATAAGTACAGCTTTAAAGTAACAAGGTGTTTTCCTAATTAACTAAGAAGACATTAGTATGCTTAGCCAAAAATGTTCATTCACTGGAACAACATTACCATCCATCCATCCATTATCTTAACCGCTTATTCCTGGTGAGGGTCACGGGGAAGCCTGGAGCCCATCCCAGAGC
>JABJVR010008593.1:0-10524 GCA_025773905.1 Chitala chitala | reverse complement strand
AGACCCAAGGCGGGAATTGAGCCCCAGGCCTGGAGGTGCGCGGCGACAGTGCTAACCACCACGCCACCGTGCCGCCGTGGATGAAAATCCTTTGCAGTTAATGACTGCCTGAAGTCTAGAGCCCATGGACATCACCAGAGTTTTCTCCCTAGAGATGCTTTGCCAGGCTTCATTGCAGCCACCTTCAGTTGCTGCTTGTTTGTGGGTCTTTCTGCCTTCAGTCATGTCTTCAGTAACTGAAAAGCCTGTCCTATTGGGTTGAGATCGTGTGACTGATTTAGAAGAATATTCTACTGTAACTTAGGGTGGAGGAGAAAATGGAGCCCATTTTGAGCCAAAATATTTCTGTCGTTGTATGTTTTTACAACACCCTCAGACAGCATTTACAGTCTGCTTCTTGTACAAAAAAAAAAGATAAGGATGAAACTGAAAGAAAAATGTGAAGAACAGTTCATAACATGTACATGAAAGTTTCCAGATGTAAACACACAGCCTTATCAAGAGATGCATAAAGCAATTTTATGCACACCTGATGCCAAAGTTTTGATTAAAGGTTTTTACTAGCATGACACAGTGTTGCCCAATAATGAGCAGTCAGTGAAAGGTAAACTATGCAGAGCCCTTTCCTGTTTGTTGGCTCTGGTACTAATGGGTTGTTTTCCACATTTCTGTGCTTGAATGCTCTGAGGCCAAAACAGCAAACCATGCTGAATCCCCCTTGTCCATGGTGTCAACACAGCTGAGGTTGTTTTGCATACTTCTTCCATATTCATTACTGAGCTGTTTCCAGTACAGCTTTACCGAAAATCCTTCTGAGCAGTACAAAGCTGTAATTAATTTTTCTGGTGTTTAATATGTGAGTTTTGTGAGGCAACATGTTGATCCTCTCATTAGAATTAAGATGTTTCCACACAGACGTGGTGACTGTCAAAACAGTCAGTGCGTTTTCCCAGTTGCTGTCTGTTAAGAGCATGTGCCAACAGAAGAATAATTCTGGTCCCTTCTGTATGTGTCTGTTTCTGTGTTTCAGTGGCGATGAGGACACGGCGTACAACGTGAGCCACGTGATGCCCTACCCCAAAAGCAAAGCCGAGGCAGAGAGGCTGGTGCTGGAGGCCAATGGCATGAAGGTACAGGGGGAGAAGGACTGTGAGCAGTGAGAGAGGCTCCTGCTGTGTGTGTGTGTGTGTGTGTGTGTTATTGATGCTAATGTTTGCGTCACAAACACAGAAGGGTAGGGAGCGATAAGTGATGACTGCAAAATGAATTCTGGACAAACTGTCTCTTTATAGGTCTGAATAACCGATGTTTATGAGTAAATAACAAACCTTTTTAATAGACCTTTTGCCTTTTTAAGTATAACAATCCATCTATCTATGTTATAGTCAGGAGTTCTGTCTTTTTAGCAGCCTGGTGACTCAATGGGTAGAACATCAGGCTGGGATGCAGAAGTGTCCTGGTTTGAATCCCAGCCAGGTGTGTCCTTGAGCAAGACACTCAGATGCGGCAGTGGGTTAAATGCAGAGACGTACTTCCATCTAGGATTAGTAAATAACTATAAAATTAAAAAACAACAGCTATGTATACATCCATTGTTATACATAGAAATATTGGTATGATTTCCTTTATTAGTTCCAGCCTTTTAGTTTCTAATCTTTTCCATTTCTCTGTGGACCATGTGGTATTTTTTTACAGCTACGATTTTGTTCAGTGAGCAGTGAAACAAGAATGCTTTCCAGAGTCCATTAGCTGGTATCTTGTTTTTCAGATTTTCAAAATGTTGAAACTAGGACTAGACACTGAAATAGGCCAGAATGACCATCTGTATAGTAGTTGTGCTTATAAAAATACCTTATTTTATATAATGGGAATGGGACAAATTCAGTGGAATTACTTTATTTAAGTCACACTAAAGTAATTCCACTCAGTCATTTAAGGTTACTGCATGTCATGATGAAAGCCTTTATCGGTCTCCATTTTTTTACCTGAGATAGCTGTATCAAACCAGCACAGAGAATGTATTTTAAATCTGTAAATGACTAAGCTGTCTGGTATAGTTTTGCAAAAAAAAAAAAATTCTTGTGCTTAAAAAAAAAAACACTGCAAATGTGAGATGACACTTGGAGCATCTGATAATGACTGAGCTCTAGAATAGGTTTTGTTGTGAGAGCAGGGTACAGTGGTTTTATTGTATAGATTATCCAAACCTCCTTTGTGGTTCTTGTTGGCATGCAGGTCAGCGGAGGTGCGTGTCTGCAAACCTGTGCACTGCGGCCCACGGGTATTTATGGCGAACATCACCAGCTGATGCGAGATTTCTACGAGATGAGTGTGCGCACAGGGGGCTACGTGATCATGGGCGTTCCGCAGAACACAGAGCATGGCCGCGTGTATGCAGGTGGGTGCTGCAGAAAGCTCGCTTGTTTGATCCGAACTTTGACTGGCATTTGTGAAAACTGAAGTTTCAGATTAGAAAATGTCCCCCTCCAGCATTTTTGGAAAGGAAATCAGTAAAACTTTTTTTCCCCTAATTTTTTAGAAAATATTTTAAGTCTAGGAATGTCTTACTGTAGTCAAGAATTCCGTGTGCATTTGATTGAATCTCTTGACCTTTTAACCCTTAGGGAACGTGGCCTGGATGCACCTGCTTGCTGCCCGAGCACTCAGAGAGAACCCTCAGAGGGTGGGAGGGGAGGTGTACTTCTGCTATGATGAGTCACCATATAAGAGCTACGAAGACTTCAACATGCAGTTTCTGTCACACTTCAACTTTCGTGAGCTGAAGCTGCCGTTGTGGGTGCTTAAGACGATGGCGTGCGTCAACGACTTTCTGCACTGGGCATTGAAGCCAGTATGTAATTTTACCCCACTCCTGAACCGTTACACGCTGGCTGTGGCCTGCACGTCCTTTACTGTGCGCTCTGACAAGGCACATCGCCACTTTCAGTACTTTCCGCTGTTTGACTGGGAACAGGCTCGAGCACGCACCCAGCGCTGGGTCAACACATTCCCGGTCTCCAGCAAGGAAGCCTAACCACACCACTTGTCAGTGTTATCGGTAGCTCAGCCTGTATGTAGCCACAGGTAGGGTTCAGTAAGTAGCTGTAACACTTTCTTCCCTAGGAAGACAAGACAGAGGTTTCTGAAAGAGACTGTTTGGGACTTGGCTTTTTCACCTGTTTACCATTGAACCAGTATAAATGGTAAACATGTATGTTCCAATTCTGATTTCCATGTCTCCTTTTTCTTCCATTTTGAAGTTGTAGGAACATGTTGTACTAACTTCTTATATACAACAGGAGAGCTGTAAAACAGGGTTGTATATCAAAGCTAGTGTATAGTTATATGTATTCATTGTGAAATAATTGATTATAAGCATGAAGGCAATACAGTTTTTTTTCACATTGCAATTATAGCAAACTTGTTTTCCTAGCTGAAATGTCTCCTTACACTACAATGACAGATCTCGACACTATTTGTTGTTTTTATTTGTCATAAATTTCATTTTCCACTTTTAATATGTGGCTCTTAAAAGGCATGTGTGAAAAGAGTCAGTGTTTGTCTCCTTATAGCGTTCTCACTTGTGATCATAACATGTTTTATTGAATTTATTGTGTATACTGTTAAAACATATGTAATGTAAACTAATTCCTTTGTAGACTTTGAACATGTCTCATATTTTTGATATGCAATTGTAAAGTTAGTATAATATTTATTTAATAAAGTATATCACCATATTTTTCTCTTTATATGACCATTAATGTAGTATTAACTATTACATTGTAGAGCCAACTCATTTTATATTGACATTACTACTCTTAGCAACACAGACGTACATACATACATACATAACACAAAACAGATTTCCAGTTGCCATAGCCACACAGCTGTTTTAGGCTAGACGTGTGTTTTGCTGTGCATCAGTTTTTCCATAGGTGGAGTGCTGTGTTGATTATGTAAGAGAAGTAAATGCTTGTTAAGTGGGTTCCTTGGTTTCCATAGCAAAACAATGTGTCATAAAAGAAGGACTTCCTTGAGATGTTTGTTACTATAAAATCTTCACTGCAGTAAGGATTTCCTACGTCTCATGTCTTTCAAGCTATGCATGCTGGAACCCCAGCTTTATTTGAAGAGGTATTGTTGGCGTGTAAACTCCTGGGATCAATAAAGTTTTGAATTGAACTGAATCACAGTATAAATATTTAGTGTAGACCTTTCTATACATGTGAAGTACTTGAACTTTTCCTTACAAGAAAGGTAACAGAACCCTGTTAGATGTTCAATAGATAACTCACTAACAAATACGATGAGTATTTAAATTTAGAACATTTTTACTAACTATGGAAATGTAAATGGATAGAAAAGAAAAGGAAAAAATGTTGTTCCAGTTAGAGCGAGCATGCAAGCCAAAGGAATGGGGTGTTCACCCTGGCAGTGGGACAGAGGGGATTCCTGTAATGTAATACGAGTCATTTGTCATCACAGTGCTGTTTCTGCTCACACATGGGCTGTACCATATACAGTTTCATAGTTTGTTACATAGCAAATAAGTTCTCTCAGAATGTAAAAAAAAACCATAGTTTATAAGTGCAAAATAAAATGCAAGAACAGGAGTTTGATAAATTGGTTAAGTAGAAGAACACAAACTAGGAGCTTTAATCTGCAATGAAACTTTAATCTGGAAAGAAAAGGGGAACCCAAGTCCACATGTCCCCTGACTTGTGCCCTAGGCTGCTTGAGATAGGTTTCAGGTCCCAACAAGCCTGATCAGGAAAAGCATGTTGAGAAACAGATGGACAGAAGGAAAAAGGCAGATGTGCTCTATATCAGTGGTTCTCAGATGGTCCAATTTACGGGTCCATATTTATACATAGTCATTAGTGGAAGGTCCACACAAAAATTAAATCAACAAACATTCAATTTTATTTATAACATTCCATGTCGTTGTCACGTTGTCAAATTTTTAATGATATATTGTGTCGTTTCTAGTCACTAGAATGTAATTTGTGTTTGTTGGTTGCACAGAATTCAATGTTATTGTAACCGGAAATATCGCATTTTAAAAATCGGACGACAGCAGAAGGTGGTGAAAATTTTTAAAAGACCGCTAAGGGTAGCATTCGCTGTCAGGTATCATTTGTGTATTTACCTCGACAACTGGAAATAGTACTTCATACATATATATCAAATAAAAGCACTGTACCGGAAATGTATTACACTTCAATATTTAGGGTTTTTTTTGGAGAAATGTTACATGACCGTGATTCACATGCGGTCCATTCAGTATGTACTCGTGACCCACTTTTGGACCGCGACCCACCAGTTGGGAATCACTGCTCTGTATAAGTACTTGTAATTGTTATTTTTTGTAATTGAGTTAAATAAAATGAATAAGTCTGTAATTCAAATTATGTTTACTTTTTATTTTATTCATTTATTTATTAGTTTTTCATTTTGAAAACAAATTCTCTTAAATAGGCAACCTTGTCTGCCACCTATTGGTAGAGTTTGGAAATGCAGGATGACCCCACGACATGCAAGACGCTAAAACAGACATAGAAAGATTAGAATTGGTTACAGTGTTGAGTTCAAATCCACCTTGTTCAAGTCGTTAAGCAAATCCTTAAGCATTTGAATGCCAGTCAAGACAGAAAAAAGGGTCAGGTTGCAGTCCAAACTAAGTCCATAACAGATGAGTCCGAGTTGAGACCAGTCAAGACCACAAAGATCAGTGCAAAAAAATTAATGAATTTCAATCCAATAAGAACAAAAAATTATTCATTGCATCTGATTGTTGATTTAAATAC
Organism: Chitala chitala; assembly: GCA_025773905.1. NCBI lineage: Eukaryota > Metazoa > Chordata > Actinopteri > Osteoglossiformes > Notopteridae > Chitala > Chitala chitala. The sequence continues at coordinate 4,717 of JABJVR010008593.1, read as the reverse complement.
AACAATCCTTAACTCATACCCATTTCAAATCCAATGCATGCCTAATCTTAGCACATGAAGTATAAAATCAATTTATGAACTCAATTTGCAATAGTGTAATTTTAAATATAGCTAAAATAGGATTAAAATGTACAGTCAGAAAATGTCAGACGCAATAAGGTTTTAGGAAATATTTTTGATAAATCATATCAAACTTTATTTTTATAGCACCTAACTTCAACTATAGAATGGAACCTAGGTGTTGAACAAAGTAAAACCAGTAATTGTAACACCCTGCTGGTCATGTTCCCTCTATCCCCTAGATGTCGCCCTTCCTCCTGTCCTTTCCTACTGATTATCCCCTTTGTTATCATTTGCCAACCTTGTCTCATTTTACCCTATTAGTGTGCCTTTATTTACCTCCCTGCTTTTAGTCCTTTGCTGGTTATTGTATGTGTAACCTTGTGATACGTGTGAACTGGTTGTAGCTGTGACCCTGTTTGTACCCTGTTTCACCCCACACTAAAGTCTCCCTCTTTGCACATTCGACCTCACCTCTGTTACCATTTTCCCAAATGTTACTGTAATACAACATAACACACAACCTGACACAACAGATTTAAGTGTTACAGAAAAGAAAACTCTTTCATGACCCTCTACTAAGTACCAAAAGCCTGAGTGAATAAATGCTTTCAGACTAGTTGTCTATGAAGATTCTCAGTCGTCCAGGTGAGATTATCTGGAAGTTTAGTCATGTCAACTGGACTTCTTTCTCATTTACACAGAAATGTTTCACCTTTTACCAAAAGGCTTCTTCAGTCTGATGGAAGATTCTATCACTATATACCTATCAGGGTTGCAGTTCATTTCGAGCCCTCTAACACACTAAGACAGAGACTCATCCATCCTAAAGACAAGACACCAAAACTGAAGAGGAGCAATATAATATATGCCATCAAATGCAAGGAAGAATGTTCGGAACTCTACATTGGAGAAACGAAACAACCGCTACACAAGCAAATGTACCAACATAGAAGAAACAACTCATCGGGACCAGAATCGGCAGTCTACCTCCATCTGAAAGACAAAGGACACACATTTGAGGATGAGAATGTCCACATTTTGGACAGAGAGGATAGATGGTTTGATAGAGGAGTGAAGGAAGCTATCTATATACAAATGGAGAACCCTTTGTTAAACAGAGAAGGAGGACTGAGACACAACCTGTCTCCTATTTTTCATTCTGCTATTTCATCCATCCCAATGAAGATCAACACCTTTCACATATCCATCAGGAGGGCCATACCTAAAACTACCCCCCTTTATTTCTGTCACTGGTCGTCTTGCGTAATGTCCCCCTGTTCTTTACTACTCTAACCTTACCTTTCTTACACTAATGAGTGTATTCAGGAATGGGTGTGGCCTGCAACCCTGATAGTTTTCAGACTAGCTTTAAAGAAACTCATTTACAGTATGAAGACTGACAGGTAAGTAGTTCCATAGTTTGGGTATGGCCACAGCAAACAGACGGTCACCCAGGATTTGTATCTTGATGTCGAAACATCCAACAAACATTGTTCAGATAACCTGGGAGAACAGCCAGAATTTCACTCATGTACAACATCAATAAGGTAAATCGGGGCCAGGTCACTGAGGGACTTAAAGACAAATAACAAAATTTGGAATTTAACTCTAGATTGGATTGGCAGCCAATGAAGAAAAAGTAGAATGGTGGTAATTTAACTGTGCTTTGAGATACTATCAGAAAGCAAGCAGCTGCGTTCTCAACCAACTGTAATCAATGAAAAGCAGACTGATTGATACCTATGTATAAAGCATTACAGTAATCTAATCTAGATCTAATGAGAGCATGAATGGCTTTCTCCAAGTCGCTCAGATTGAGAAAAGGTTTAACCCTAGCAAGCAAGTGAAGTTGAAAGAACCTTGTTCTTACAACTGCATTAATTTGACTATCAAAGCACAGATGGTCACCTTCCTGAAAATTACCCTGAGATTTCTGACCTTGTTCTAATTCTCTAGCAATAGTCTCTGAGGCTTAAGTCAGGGAGATCCAAGATGCCAGGACTGCCAAAAATGACAAATTCAGATTTGGTTTCATTTAAGCATAACAATTTATGAGCCAGCCACCACTTAATCTCATTTAAGCAGTCAATGATTGTAATGGGTTGGAAACTCTGAGTTTTACAGGCAGGTATGACTGAACATCATTGGCGTAAAGAAGAAAAGACAAGTTATACTTCCTAATGATAGAGCCCAGATGTAATAAGTACAGAAAAAATAGAACAGGTAACCCCAAGGCTGAGGAGCACAGGAAAACAAAATATTTCCCCATTTCACTGGAAACTCCTATTCCTTAAGTAAGGTACAAACTTGAGATTACCAAATGCAATGTATGTCCATGTAAGTGTGTGGGCAAATTAACAGACTGCATAAGATCAAACAATTGAATTTGATTTATTGTCATTGTTATAAATAACAACAAAATTACATTTAGATCATCATCAAATCAAATATAGGCATAAGAAATGCGACAGTAGTCCAATTAAGTAAATACAGAGGGGAAACAGTGACAATGTTCATTCAACAGTCTGACTGCCTGGAGGTAAAAGCTATTGGCCATTATGGTGGTTCTGGCCGGGAGAGACCTGTACCTTCTTCCTGAGGGCAATAGCTGGAACAAGCAATGTGCCGGGTGGTTCTGATCTTTTAAAATATTCTTTATTCTACACAAGCTGCGGGAGGTGCACACAGTGATAATGTCTTTGAGATCGGTCCCAATTATTTTATCAGCTGTTCTCACCACCCTCTGTATTGCCTGCTTTTCAGCTTTAGTACAGCTGAAAAACCACCCCAGCAAACCTTACGTAAGCACACTCAGAATGGCACAGTTGTAAAAATTTTGCAATAGCCTCTGGGGAAGTTTAGCTCTTTTCAACTTCCTCAGGTAATAAAGCTGCTGTTGTGCCTTCCCTATAGCCAAGGAGATGTTTTTACCCAAGGTCAAGTTCTCCAACACAGTCAGACCCAAGAACTTAAAACTGGTCACCCTCTCCACTATCTCTGTATTAATACAGAGAAGTGAATAACTAAAAGGTTTTGTTTTATGGAAGTCCACAATCATTTGTTTTTTTGATGTTAAGAGCCAAATTATGGTCTCTACACCACCTGGCCAACTGCTCAACCTCCTTCCTTATGCTGTTTCATTATCGTTTGTTATAAGGCCGAGCACGGTTGTATCATCTGCAAATTTTACAATGTAATTAGTAGGGGAGGAGGCAGAGCAATCATGTGTATAAAGTGTGTAAAGTAGGGGACTGAGCACACAGCCCTGAGGGGTCCCCGTGTTGATATATATCATTGAAGAGATATGCTCACCCATTTTCACACACTGAGAGCGGCTGGTTAGAAAATCCAGTATCCAGTTACATAGTAAGTTTGCCAATCCAAGATTACACAGTTTCAGTAGGAGGATGTTCGGCAAGATTGTGTTAAAAGCCAAACTAAAATCAATGAAAAATAGCCTTGCGTAGGTGTTTTTGTGCCCCGAGTGGGCCAACAATCTATGAAGCATGATAGCATTGGCATCCTCCGTTGATCTGTTCTCCCGATATGCAAACTGATACTGGTCAAGAGCAGGAGGAATAGCCTTTAGTAAATATTTCATAACCAACCGCTCAAAACACTTGCTTAGGATAGGTGTCAGTGCCACAGGTCTGTAATTATTCAGGCATGTGACATTGGCTTGTTTTGAAACCAGAATGATTGTAGCTACTTTAAAACATGCAGGAACCCAGGATGTGGACAGCGACAAATTGAAGATAGTAGCAACAACCTCTGCTAGCTCAGCCGCACAGTCCCTCAACACTCGACCCAACACACCATCAGGTCCAGCCGCCTTCCTGGGATTGATGTTGCGCAAACAAAGTCTCAGTTCATAGAGAGTCAAGACCAGTGTGTTGTTATCATTGGAGGGCAGAGGGGGTGACACAGTGTCCTTATTATCCCCATCATGACTCCAATAAATTTTTTAAGTTGCAGACCAATATGCTATTTGGACAGCATAAATGAATACTGAAATCCCCACAAATCGAAAGCTTATTATATTTAGGAACTACAGCAGCCAAAAAAACTGGCAAATTCTCTAACAAACATAGAACAATACTCTGGGGATGGTAAACCAGGACAAGTATCAAAGAACAGGGGTTGCTGATAACAGAAACCTAAAGTTCAAAACTAGCATACCTGTCAAATGATACCAATTTGCAATCGAAAGATTTATTAAATACGGCAGCCAGACCACCACCACGGCCAGAGGTTCATGGAGTGTTATTTACTGAACAATTTAAAGGAAGTAGTTCTGAAATAACACAGTCATCACCTGGCTTCACCTAGGCTTCCATTAATAAGACAAAGTCCAGTTCTCAAGAAATGAAATAGTCATTTAATATGAAAGGGCTTATTACCTATGGATGTTGATTGCGTTCTGAGGCACTGGGCTACAAGATGGCGCTGATGTGGATGCATGTTCGATGGGTCAAAGATTGCTCCAGTCCCTACCTCATCTGTGTGGTAAATGATATTATGATTTTGTCTGATGCAGGGAACATGACAGCTCTTGTTCTGTTGGATATTAGTGCTGAATTTGATACAGTTGATCACTCCATCCTTATAAATCGGCTTCAAAGTGTGGGCCTTCACGGTACTGTTCTTAGATGGT
>JABJVR010008592.1:0-10524 GCA_025773905.1 Chitala chitala | reverse complement strand
CCCATACCCATGCGAACAAGTCTGGATTCAATAAAGAGGACTGAGGCGTTTCGCTCTGGCTGTTTAAATGACAGCATTTCATAGGAAAAGAAAAACCAATAAAAAAAAAAAAATTTAAACAGATCGATCTTGTATTTTCTGACCATCTCTAAGCTTCTTTTGTTTGTAATAAAGTAGAATGGCTCTTCTGAATACGGCGTGGAGTTTGATTTCAGGGCGCAGATTCTATAAATTCTGCTTTCAGATGCATTGTGGTCATTGGCTGTAAAATGCTTTTGTTGAGTCACCTTGTTTGCAAGCAACTGAGGCCCGACCACTGGTAGGTGTGCACCTCAAGGTTCAGAAGAAGCTCCACCTGGTTATCGTACCTGGGACTTAGTGTCAGGCATGGATGTACTGGGATTCATACAGGCTGCCAGGTATGTTAAGTGGTATTTCAAGTGAAGAGATTTAGCAGATGTTTGGTTTATATTGTGTTGTTTTGAGTTTGTCCCCAGCTAAAGACCTGACTCCATTGCTACGACCATGTACAATACATACACATTGTGTGTGTGTATATTCCTAAATAAGCTATTAGGAGTATTTTAGCGGGGTACAAAAGTCAGGCAAGTCCAGGGCATTCTATTATCTTTTTTCCTTTTCTTGTTATTGCACAAACAATAGAAGCCAGAAATGAAGATGGTTGCCCTGAAGGTTTCATTACAAAGGCAGAATCAGTTGGAAACCTCTCTCAAACCATTGTGCTTTAGCAATTTTCTGCACATGTGGAACAGTGCAGTTCATCTCAACTATTTGCTGCATTGTGCTCCATAAATTTGTACACAGTTGATCCCTTCTCTGACTAAAACTTTAGTTTTCAGATATTCCATGACTCTCGGGACCTCTGATGCCTTCTACAGAGGTAAGAATATTCACTGTTTAAAAAAAAAAAAAAAAAATCTGCTTTTGCATAGAAATAAATGGAGCTGCACCTTATCAGTGCTACAGGAAATATGCTAGGATATTATTTCTCCAACTAGACTTTTGTCCCCTCTCGTGTAGGCCTGAGAGGTAATCAATAGCTCTAGCTCTGTGATCAGTTAATGAGTAGAATCAAGTGTCCAGGTAGAGTGATGATAGATGTGTGAACTGGCTGAATTTCATGTTATACGTGTATTACTGTGGTTAACCTGTAGCAGTATAGGAAACTATATAACAGAGGATGGAGCTGCATTCTCTTAGGCAGTGCAAAGGGTGATTGTACTTGTAGAATAACACTTAATTTTCCATTTCGTTATAACTTTGACACTTGCTCCTACTGGTATGGTGGATATGAATTTTCGCAATCGAGTATCAGTTGTGTGGATTGCATGGGTGGTCAATACCACCTTTACAAATATATTTACTGAGAAAAATGGTGATGATCAATACTTATTTTACCTGCTGTATATGAATGTCTAGTTGTTTTCATGAAATATTTAGCTGTTTAGATTTTTTTTTAATCATATTTTATACTACAGCTGTTTTGGTATAAATTACCATGTATACAGGAGCTTAGGAGGCCACCTACAGGCAGTGGCACTGAATCAGGGGAGCCTACTGCTGGGACATGGAAGTTGTTCTCCCTCATGGATAAAGCAATTGGTTGGAGGTCATCTATTCAGCCTCCATGCCTCATTGCCTCTGTTTGGGGAGGGCACCCTTCCACATCTACATTAACCTCCCCGGAGAATAGAAGCGAGGGACCGCTGCCACAACAACGTCAACGGCACGATGCAATTTTAGAGTTGCTGCAGAGGGTGGAGGAAAGGGTGGACCAGAGGGCAAGGTGAGAAGAGGCAAGGGAAGAGAAACTTTTGAATTTATTGGAAAAATTTGAAGCAAAAAAAAATTTACAGTAATAAAAGTGGTTTTTCAAAACTGTCATCACTCACCAGTACTTATCAATCTATAAAAAAATCAAAATATAACAATAAACACTAACAACATTCAGCAACATAACTTTGTGTGAATTAGCTTTGTCCCCTTAGTAGTAACCATGGTGATGAAGAGCTTGGAGGAGTGCTCCTTGGTGCTGAAAGAGCAGCAGCAGTGCCCTCGTGCAGCTGCTTCCCACACTGCATATCTGGCTGATGCTCACCACCTCCATCATTGGCCTCCAGTGCTTCCTCCACAGGCTCAAGGGTGTCTCCATTTCTGAGGCAGACGTTGTGCAGTAAAAGCATGTTAGCAAAGGCCCTTTCTATAACAGGACATGCATTCGTGTGGTGCCGGTTCAACCTAGCGGGAACTGCACTTCCCACTGGCTCTGTGTATGGTGTTTGTGATTGGCTTTGACATTAAGGGATACCCGCCATCTCTTAGAACAGAGTAGCCTTCAGGTGGGTACGGTTTCTGTACATAGAGAGGATTATTTTTAAGAACTCTGGCATCCTGAACTGAACCAGGGCAGCCAACAAAGATACCCAAGAACTGACACTGGTGTTCATACACTGCTTGCATTTGAATTGAGTAAAACAGTTTTTTCTGTTAAAATAACACTGAACATCTGCACTTGGGGGTTTGACTCTGATATGACAGCCATCAATGCTACCACCAACCCTGAAGAATGCTACAGACCCAGCCAGACGCTCAAAGCCAGCAACAGTTCTGTAAAGCTTATCCGCTTGTGGAAACCTGATGACTCTGTTTTTGTGGCTTATTATTTTGTCTGTGACCGTATGGACAATGTCATTCACTGTAGAGTGGGGGTACCAAATGCTCTACGAACAACACAATACGGAGTTCCGCTTGCCAGCCAGAACAAGAACACCAAAACCTCTATACCACGACCCCAGTCATGGTCCAATGGAGTGTGGAGGATATTGGTGAAGTGAGCTACTGAAAGTCTGGTCACAGGTCACTTTGTCCATTCAAAATATATGGCCAATACAGGTACTTGGGGGTTGAGCATGCAATACTGAGATGGATGTTCACCCTGGAAATAAAAATAAAAATTTATAAAATGGCAAAGTCTTATTGTTACGCTTTCTTTTGACTTCCTATTTGACAATGTCTTGCTAATGTAGTTTTCTCAGTAGTCTTGGTCGCTTTAATATAAAGCGTTTTCGTTTCGTTTGTTTTCCACCGCTATTCGTTACGTTTTATTTATGGGATGACGGCAACGTAATCAACGGCGCAGAACAAATTTCCGAACACTATGGTGGGGTGCGAATTCTACACTATATAGTCCACTATTTATAATACCCTATATAGTGACTAGGGATTGAATGAGTATGGACTGGTTTCGGACACAGCCTAGAGTCGCAGTTCCAACAAAGCGACTCTAAAACCCTGTGCCAGGGACTAAGGACAACAACGGACTACAAAACACCAACATCCAAAAGGACGAACGCAGACGCATCAGTAGCGGATGAACTGAACACTATGCCCGCTTACGCTGACCGTACAAACAGCGCTAACGGAGCTACCGGTGAGAATTCGGGGAATGCTGCATTCACCATCTAACGGAGCAGGATGTGAGGAGAGCCTTTAGGAAAGTGAACACCAGGACCAGATGGAATTTCAGATCAGGTCCTTAAAGCCTGCGCTGACCAGTTAGCGCCAGTGTTCACTGACATCTTTAACCTCTCAGCAGAACAATCGGTGAAACCCCACGTGCTTCGAGCGATCCATTATTGTTCCTGTATCAAAGAAATCCAATGCTGCCTGCCTCAACGCCTATCGCCATGTGGCCCTGACCACCTGTGTGACGAAGTGCTTTAAAATACTGGTCAGAGACTTGATCACATCATCACTTCCTGACACACCGGACCCACTACAGTTTGCATACCGGCCAAAGAGATCCACTGATGCCGCAATCACGCACCATACGTCAATTCACACAGCACTGAACCACTTTGACTACAAGAGGGTAAATTATGTTAAAATGCAGTTTGTAGACTACAGTTCAGCAATATGGACATAGTTTCAGGTTCCCTAGTTTGTCGGTAAGGGTGGGGAGATAATCAAGTCCTCCCACCCTTACCGACAAACTAGGGAACCTGGAACTATGTCCTTCCCTCTGCAAGTGGATTACAAACTTTCTGACAAAAAGACCACAAGCAGTATTAGTGGGCCACACACATTTCAGCCCTAAGCACTGGAGCACCCCAGGGCTGTACACCCATGACTGCACGGCCACTTCCATCTCCATGCAGAACAGACGAGCTCTACATAGAGTGATGCGATCGGCTGAACGCATCAACCGCGCTGAACTCCCTGAAGGTGTTGAACGATTAATTGCATTTGCGATAATGTCGCGATATGATGAAACGAGATTTTCCAACAACAAAGGCTGCGGTTGCACTTGATCTGTTGTACAATGGCCTCGGGCTCGACAGAACCTGACACTATGGAAACTTTAGTGTCAAAGAGAAACAGTGTATCAGTTGTGTGGAGCTATTTTGGCTTTAAAAAAGATGTTGCGCAGCGTCAGGTATTGTGCAGAACCTGCCTTGCTAACGTTGCTACCTCACGGGGCAACATTACTAACCTGTATCAGCACTTAAAAACACACCACAAAGCCATGTACGATAGTTGCATGGCTAAAATGCCGACCACCAGTGTGTCCAGTAAGCCAAATACCAGCCGACCGGGGACACTGACCGAAATGTATTCAAAACGGCAAACGGCAATGACTCCTTCTCTCCGCAGTGGTCAGACAAGTGCTTCTGCTACCCAAAGGCCAACCCAGAGAGAATGAGGAGAAGCTTTTTCGTGCCGGCTATTCGGACCGTCGGTTTACACCAAGGACCACTCAATATGTATAATAACCGCTGACAACATTTACTACCTATTAATCTTGCACCATATTATATATCTCTCGCTACTTATTCTGCTTTTCTCTAACTTTACACAATTCTACCTCATAAGCATTTCACTGCCGTGCATGATAATGTGACAAATAAAATTTGAATAAAAAAATGCTTCCAGTCTTCTTTTGTCAAAGAGATGAGCTGCATATTTGAGTCATATTCCCTAAACTCTGACCAATGTAGATAAACATAAAAATACACACATGTAGTCTGTAAAATCTAAAAGAAACACATTTGTTATTTGCGTTATTTGTCAAACAATGTTGTATGTATAGAAATGACAACTGAGCAATAAAAATCCTTAAGTATAAAATTATCTGAATTAAATTATTTATACCAGGCAGCAGGGTATCACACTGACCATTCGACATAACCCCTGTGGTGTGAACGGGACCACATAGCGGGGTCAAGTTCTGGACTGACAACCCCTGTAGAACAAAGCAAAAAAAAAAAAAAAACCATGAACCCTAAAGTAACAACTAAAAAAAACAAAGACTTAAAAAGTTGAGATGGGGACATTTCTGTGCTTCGATGATATTGGTTGAAACATCGCCGTAAAGGGAGTTGCAGATGAGGATACCTGTGGAGTGATTAGCTAAGGCTGGGCCAGGGTGTTGCTAGCCCCAGGAGCCACGCAGATGGACCAAGGCAACTGAGATGCCAATCCTCTAGGGCTCAGGGGCAGAATCAGTGGCTGGCTTGGGATGACTTGTGGCAACCCTGGGGGCGCCAGCTGGGGTTCCTCACACAGGGGTACTATGGATGATGGGAAGGAGGCAGAACATAGAGCTATGGGGTGTGGCTCAGTTCATGACAACAATGTATCCTGGAGGACCTGCCTAAAGAGAGCCAAACTGACATCATAACAGGAAATCCCCAATTCGGATGAGCTCCATCAAAGTGGTTTGTCTCCACTGATCTATACTGATAGCAGACATTAAAATTATCAACATAGATATACTGAAGAAGTAACAGTAGCTGGACTTTGATCCAAAAAAATAAAAAATAAACCAAGTATGAAGTCACGCTCACTTGGGTGACTGAAAGGCAATCTGAGTTTACTGTCGATGGGAGGTGTACTGATGTCGCTGGCTGGAGTTAACTGGCTTCCAGGAACAGGATCAGGGGAAGGTTCTGTGGTCTCAGTAAGTACAGCACAGCTAATAACGAGGTAAACTATTGCTTGTCAACAGATACTATCAGAACAATGTCCATTAAAAAGCGGACCGATCATCTACCCATTTACCTATCGAAGCTTATACAAAGGTTTGTATGGGATAAACCGTGCGACCACTCACAGATGTCCACGCCGCTGTCCTCTAGTTTCACCACCTTAATGCCGAACTCCTGCACGGAGTCCCACTCCTCATCCTCACATTCTGTTTTCACTTCAGCATTCTCCATTATGCTGTCTGCACACCAGATCAATTCATTTTTGCTTTTGCATGGAACATCTTTCACTGCTGACAGTTTGAAGTATAATACAAGTTATACTTAGAGGGTTGTACTTTATATAAAGAGACGAGTATATCAACTAAATTATACATGTAGTTTCTGCTTTAAAGGCAAGTATTCTTCAGTCTGTGCACTTGGGTTTTGAGACTCCCTATGAGAGGTAGGTGGTCATGTCCATAACCCCCTTCGCTGTTACCTTTCAAGGTGCCCCTGTGGGTGAACTGACATTGTAGTGGTGTTCATGCAGGAGGGGAAGGTGACTCTGAAGGCAGCATTTCACTGAGCTGAAGATATCTATCAATCACTGCACACTCAGTTTTTTTCTGTTCTCTTTGTGCAGTTTGCTCACACCTAAGATATGTGATACACTTGAAAATTCCTGCATCTTTATGTGATTCATATCATCTACTGCAAATAGTTAACTAAACTAAACAAAGATTCCTTTGTGATCTGTTAAAACTGCTGGTTGTACCCTATCGGCAAGCTCACTTGAAATTAACCAGAAATCAAGTGTGAGGAGTGATCCCACTTATACCATGTGTACATATTTTGTTGAGGATTATTCTGTCTCCATATATTTAGTAGAGCCAGTCTCAAACAAACATTTGCAAGAACATTATCTGTATTCAAGCACATTCTTGAAATCTCCTCTGCAAATCTCTGGCTGATGTGTACATTGCACAGAAGTTACAAATCTTACATTCAGTATCTTAGAATAATGCGGTATTGCTGATAATATTATTAGTGGCATCAATACTGATTAGAATGAATTTTCTCAGATTTATTTCAACAGTTAATGTAAACCATCATCCAAACATGTCGTTTTCACTGTGTAATATCTGTCCTTTAAACTTAGGCGACCCCTGCTGACCGATTAGTTAGTTTAGTTAGTTCGTTCGTTCATTTTAATTTGACAAAATCAAATGCATACGTCAACAGCAACAATAGAAAACAAACAGAAAAAGGGTGTAAGGCATCGCTTATTATTCTACCCCTTTGCCTAAATTTTAATTTACTCAATTATAATACGTCAATTCAATTATTTGGCAAGCAGAGCAACACTAAAACAACACTATCTATTCATCTTTTTACTTACATATATTTTCTGCTTTAACCAATTTTTTAAACTTAAATATATTATCATATTCTTTTATGCTTACATTACAACCATTCCACACATTCCCTGCTTGAACTGAAAAACTATGTTTTTAAATATTTGTTCTTATTTTCTTCTATTGAAATAAACACACTCCCCTTAATTTGTAATTACTCCACTTACAAACAGCTCCTGGACATTTTGTGGCAGTTGATTATTTTTTACTTTAAACAGTGGCATCTAGTAGCTAAAACAGGTCACCACAGGTGCAGGACGTGACAATACGGACCAATGAAATCTTTGACTTTATGTAACGCTGCGATTTGACATTTCCATCTTAATTTACTGATTATAAATATACCTAAAAATTTAATGTCAGAAACCCTATCAACTTCCACTTCATTTATCCCAAATTTTGTAGTTAACTTCATTTCACGATTTCCAAATATCATATATTTAGAGTTATTTAAATTTAAATTTAAATAATTACTACCGCAGGAAAACCATATCTCGCTATCCCACTGATTTTACCCAAAATGTTTGCCCATTGAGCATGCATGAGTTTCTTAGATGACAATAAAATCTGGTCCTTTGTCAAATTTAAAATATTATATTCCAATATAAAAAGAGAGCTTTTCTTTTAAGTGTTTCGCGTATACCCCTGGCATTTATAGAAAAGACATAAGAGACACAAGACAAAGATAAGAAAATAATTATATAAAAAAAAGAAAAAGAAAAATCTATTTTCGTATGGGTTAAATCTTTAATTATCAACCATTGTTCAGTCCACATGCCAGTATTTATATGGTTAATGTACAAGTTTATTTATTTATTTATTTATTTATTTTAATGTACAAGTTTACTTTTAAACGCGTTCTGTTTGATGACGTCACAATTCGACAGTTCTACCGTTGCAGTTAAATTTACAAGGGAGATTTTACAGATATCGGTTATGTTTTTGGTGTGCTGTGCTATAATTGCGAATAAATACAATAATGGGTGTAAATCAAAGTAAAAAGGCGAATCCCACTAACCAAGGTTCTCGGTGGGCCAGAAAGAAAATCCGGATTGACAAGAACAAGACGGGGGGCGTCTTCTCAGGCCGGCCGGGTAAGTCATTAGCAAGTTCCTCAGAGATAGACCAGAAAGACGATTCTTAAATTGTTCGCTTATGTGAAATTTAACGTATTGCTGTTTATTTCCCTCCACCTTCAGGTGACCGAGCAGACATGAAAGGGACAAATATGAACGGTTCCCCTGAGATTATGAATAATGTAAACGAGGTTCGTACTGTAAATTAATGTTCAGAAATTAAGTTGTTTTACATTTGGGCTGACAAAAATTCATAATTTATTAACTTTTAGTGTTGAGAAATGTTTAGTTTGAAATTATTATTAGTATTATTATTAGTATGGTATTATTAGTAGTATTATTAGTATTTGTTTGAAACTGTGTGGAAGTGTTGATATGCGTTGCCATTGCCAACCTGGAGAATGAGTACATATGTTGTTTTTAAAAGTGAATTCACAGGTATGCATAATTTTTGATGACTTGCAGAAAACGAGCGTTTCTAAATGATTTTAACCTGCTGATTTCGAAAATGATATCCGTTTTTCTCTATAATGTAGGGTTTGCCTGATATTTTATGAAATTCAATGATGCTTACTTATCGGTAAATTCGGAATTCCAGTGGTCTGGCATAAAACCAAAAACCATGTTGATGACTACTGCATTTGCATGGTAAATACTAGTGGGTACAATGCAAAGAATAAAAAGGAAATATTTTATCCGAATTTGCCTTTACCTCACCTGTATATTACTGTAATGTCAGTGCATTGTTTCAGTGCTGCTGTTCGACCATCCGATCCCATTTGCATATTCCAGCAGCATCCTGTAAATAGTTGTGTGTGTCACCATCAGTGTGTATATGAGTGAAAATGCTGCACCCCCCCCCTCCCCCGGTTCCCCAGCATGAGTGTGTTTCAGGTGATTGGTGTGCAGCACGTTGCCTGAGTCCTTAATAGATTTTTTTTTTTATTTTTTATTAATAATTTTTTTTTTGACAATAATAAATAGTTACAAGTAACCTTTTTATACTCCAAACGGCTAAAAAAAAGGCTCTAAAAAGGAAAGTGATCTAAAACGTGGAGCACTAAAGGGCACGCCCCATGAAAACCTTCCACACCCGTGAGACGTGTACTCAACCAGTAGTGCTCCACTTACCTTTGCAGATGAAATAGTGTCACCCTAAGAGACTGATGGGACCTACAGATCAAGGAGGCCCTTCCACCTCTCCTTTACCACAATAGCTATATTGAATATCTACTTTAAGGGCCTATCCAACACCTTCCCAATGAAGGACAGAGACCTGGCCTTCCACCGTCCCATCTTACATCTCGCGATGGCCGAACGGTTCTCCCAGTTTACTCAGGCAGCACCTTCTGCTAAGACGTAGAGCCCCAGTATCTTTAAGGGACTGTTCTGGAGGGTAAGGCCTCCAGCCACATCCCTTCTGACCTTCCAGCTGCCAAAGCACTTGACAACTGACTTGCCAAGGTTCATCGCAGCTCTGGAGGCTACTCCAAACATCGTCTGATGTTTCGTTTTTATCAGGACTCTGTCATCTGTCATTGTAAACATCTGAACATCATGATCTGCTTCTAAAATTTTTATATCTGGAACTTTGAGAAACTTTTCTATGCAGTGTACCCAAATGGACAGTGTATTTTCTGTTGTACAACCAGTTAAACTTGTGACTTGATTTGTGAAAAATTTTGACATGATGGCCAAATTCCTCCTACACATTTGAAACCAGCAGGTCAAAATTGTATGAATTCACCTTTAAAAGTACAGACATCTGTCAATTTTTAAAAAAATGCATACCTGTGTTATGACAATTGGGTTTGAATGAGAGTAAGATATAGTGTGTGTGGTGTTTTGTGTTCGTTACTTTTTTTGGTCGCAGTAAAATAAAAAGAAACAAGTCAGTATTGACATCCCCTCTGCATGATAATTTTGACATAGTTTTACTACATTAAGTCCCAGGTGGAGTCACCAAGATCTGAACAGACTTCAGTGATGGAAATCCAAATCCCCCCTGAGGTAACTGTTTAATCATAACTTTCTCCCTGTTCATGC
>JABJVR010008591.1:0-46933 GCA_025773905.1 Chitala chitala | reverse complement strand
AATTAAAGCTGAAAGTCTGCACTTCAACTGCATCTGAGTTGTTTAATTTAAAATTCATTGTGGTAATGTACAGGACCGAAATTAGAAAAAAGTTCTCTGTCCAAATATTTATGGACCTAACTATGTATGTATGTATATACACGTGTGTGTGTGTATATGTGTGTGAGTGTGTTTCCCCTAGTACCATGCAGGTGTGACATATGAAGCATCTCACTGATCTCAGTATTTCAATAAAATGCTATATTGCTAGAAAGAAGGAAAAAATATTTCAAGTATTGTAGCAAAATGTGCTGACAGTATAAGGATGTCTCATTATAAAAACCATGGCAATCAATTACACACATATTCCCTCTAGAAATGTTTTGAATTTCTCAAAATTGTTGTATCCAATTTTTAAATATTATTATTTAGCTAACTTTAAATTTGCCTAATATGTACAACCATCCGTACAGCCTCGATACTGCTTATCCAATTCAGGGTCGCAGGAAGCCTGGAACCCATCCCAGGAGGCACAGGGCGCAGGGCAGGGGCCACCCTGGGCAGGGTGCCAACCCACCACATTGACTAATATGTATTATACCTTTTATTCCTTAATGGTTACTCAGCAACTAATCCTTTTTGTAACTTTCAATGCTTGTACTATAATTTTTTGCCAAGCCTCAGATTCAGGGTCCCCAAATTGTAATGTCTCCAAATCAAAATTGCAGCAGAACTTTGTGACATTCCATAGTACACTTGCTAACAGACTGAAGCTGGCCAGAAGATATCGTTGAAAAGCAATTAGGTTAACCGTATACACCTGGAAAGTTTTCTATGCAACTACCAGCAACCCATTTGTTTGTTTATCCAATTAAAAATAGCTAGTTGAATACATTTGTGGAAACTGCTCAATATCGTAATGAACCTGCTTTGTTGGTTTCCATTTTCTGTGGCAAAATCAATGTGTGTACTGTGCAGGAGGCAAGAACTCAGCATAAACTGACAGCAAATAAGTAGACGTACAGTGCCTTAATTGGCTTTTGCTTTGCATTTTTGCGCTAATGAGGAAACGCAACATTTGGAGGGTTCAGGCGACTGTTTCCACGGTATAATGGCAGCAGGCAAACTGAGGAATGTGCGCTGCCCACTGTGACACAGATTAGCATTTGTCAAAGGGATTTGGACTGTTTAGCTGTCGAAATGTACAGCTTTTATAAATGTTATGCTGAGCTGCATTAGCCTTTGCTGTGCTGTTCTTTTATGAAAGGATTTTTGAATGAAAGCAATATACTCAGTGGACATGCATTGAATTAGCTGGGCAAAGACTGTCTTTTGAGGCCATATGGGCTAATGTGAGGATTTTTTTTTTCTTCCTTTTTAAATCGTCTCTTTCTTAGCCTTTACAGAAGCCTTGCTGCACAGGAACATCAGTTGACAAGAAATATCAATGTCATTAACCTACCCTGTCGTTTGACCATGCTTTTATATTGTTTCTTTTTGAGCACATACTCTGAAGAATTAGTGCTCCTCTGAGACAGGACCCGGTGTTCTGACCTTGTAATAAAACTCATATGAGTAAGATAAATACTCTTGTCAAGTGACGATACCTTTTGGTGAAGGCACCTCTGCTTACAGTAACTACCGTTGCTCTCATCTGATATTTAAATTACGTCGGACTCTGCACAGTTAGTTTCAATGTCAGTCATATAAGGTGAGTGGGAAATACAGGACCAGTATTAATAGTCTACTGCATGATGTACATGAAACTAATGGGTAGAAAACAACTTCATTGCTCTACCTTATGCGGCATTAGTTTGTTTCATGGCACCTGATGCTGAAGTATGCCGTATTGAATAACCATGACATTCTATTCAGAAAGGTGGGGCAGTAATGTCTTCTGAGTGGACAGCTTGACCTTTCGCTTCTTTTTAGTGATTTGTCTTACCTCATTTTTATTAAGTTATGTCAGTTTCATGGCTGCATCATTCTCACTTTTTTTTCCTCATGCACAGAAAGCTCTGGTATCAGCCTCCCTCCTTGTTACCTTGGTTACCGCGATGAGAGGATAAAAGTTTTCAGTAGAAGCCTTCTCCACAAGGCTGCTTGGTTTGGCAGACGTAAAGCCGAAAAGATGCACATTTTTTTTATTTTTCCAAATGCGATTTGAGTCCAAGGCCATTGTGTTTTTCAGTTTTCTCTCCTTGTAGCCATCGTTAGTAGGAAGTATTATGTAGAGCACTCACAGTCAACAACAAATTCATACTCATTTTTTCTACTGTTGTTTTTTTGTATGGATGAAAAACTAAGAAATGGCAGAACCCATTCCCCACTCATCTTAATACTGGGGGCAAAGGTGTTAGCAAGACACTGCAGATTGTAACTGCACTGCTAAGACAAAGGCTAAAACACATAAGCAATACTTTATTTAGGGGAATATAGAACAGTTACAGTTAATTATAAGGTGTCTGAGCACTAAATATTGTGATGGATATAATTTAAACGCTTTTATGTGCTGCACAAGGACAGTGCTTTGGCTCCTTGTGCATCCCTGTGTCTGTGCAGCTCTTGGATTTTAGGTTTAAAATAAAGATTGCCAAAGCTCTCAGTGTGTGAAGTTTGCCAGTTCTTCTTGTGCTTCTGTGATTTTCCTCCCACGGTCCTATGAAATGTGGTTCAAGCAGGTTTGTGCCTCTGTTGTTTTTGTGTGTGTGTGTGTGTGTGTGTGTGTGTGTGTGTGTGTGTGTGTGTGAGAGTGAGAGAGAGTATGTGTCAGGCCTATGACGGACCGATGTCCCATCTGAGAAAAGCCTGAATTCCTGCAGCGAGGTTCTAGGAATACATTCCTGACTTATTCTAACAGATTAATTGGAAATGAATAAATTTTTTATAGTGGCGTTAAAACCTCCTGTACATGTTTGCCCAATAACTCATTTACATTTTTAGACAGTCAGCCAGGAAAAAGGTGAATGCAAGCAGAAGTGAGGCATTAATAATTGTTTTTTTTTTACATCTCAGATAAACACATAAGGGCACACCTTGCTTATTGAACCATGTTAACAGATTAGACATTTGTTTGTTAATTATTTTGAAACAATGCTATTATGCGTGTGGGTAAACAAAGTAATTTGATGCCCTCGTTGTACAGTTGATCTTCACTCCGTCCTTTTACCCTCTTAATTATCGAACACAATGTGGCCTGTGTATGTGATTTAGTCTGGGAGCTACAATGCCTGACAGAGGGGTGACAGACCTCTTTATCAGTGGCATTCATGTCAGCACATTTGGTAGGACCTCTGCTAATGAAGACTGCCATGCTGATGTTTCAGCATCAACATTATAATTTGGTGCTGGCATGGAAGCCCGAAGGCAAAGGCTGACTGCCATGTCTGAGAAGTGGCTGAGGAGACTGGACATTGTGAATCAGTGTTGGTCTGTGGTGTGAGCAGACCATTTCATCAAGTACCGTACAGTCTGTCGAGTAGTTCTCACAGAAGGCTGTGACAGCCAGGGAGCTATGGACAAACCTGTCATTACACATAAATACTGACTTTTGTGAGTAAAGGGGTGCAAAGAACACAAACAGTAGCCTACTGAGCTGTTGGGGGGGGTGATGGGGGGGTAATAAAGCCATGGTCAGATGAATCATCCTTCTCACTGCTCAAGAAGCAGGCGAGAACGTGAGTGGCGTACGTAGAAATAAGCGGGCAGCTGAAGTGCTCGTTTCCACCGGCGACGGGTCCCGGCGGCTTTGTTATGGCGCGTTGCTCTTAAAGGGCAAGCAAAAACGCCAGTAAATGCAAAACGCTCATCCTGTAGTGAAGCGTTTCACTTCTCCTAGGAGTGTAATTCTCCTGGCTGACAATGACCCCATCTATAGGGCATAGGGGCTCAGTGAATTTTTTTATGAGCTTGAAAACAATGTAAATCAAAGTGCCAGATATAAATTTGTTTTTGACACTTATGGGAAATTCTGTAGTGAGCCTCAAGATGACTTTTCCACCACCAGCAGCAGAACACCAAACAAAGGCATTTGTCTTTGAGGAAGGGTGTTGTTCAAAATGAGACACTAGTAGAATCCGTGTCAGACATTAAAGAATGCATTCTGGAGACACGTGGTTCCCAAACATCTTTATTTACAGACACCATTTCTAATATTTCTCCTTCATGTGAAAAGAAACAAAAATTAATACAACTTTTGTAGTGAAACTTTGTGGCATATCTGTGTCATTGAAAAACAAAATCATAAAGACAAAATACTTTTTTTCACATTAAAATGATTAGTTTATTAAAATGAATATGCAGAGTGTATTAGATATGTGTGTGCAGCTGAAATGGCAGTGCACAGCTGTCACCTGCTCTGGGATGTGTGAGACTCTGCACAAACATCCCCTGAGACTTAAAAAACAGCTGCAGGAGTATTTGAAGAGCTGCAGATCCCTGGAGGTCATTAGGCAGCTCCTTATTCAAAGCTCTCCTCCAGCTGCTGAGTCCGCCGGCTCTCTGCGGACGCCGTGCTGCTGAGTAGGTGTGTAGGAGTTTGTAACTGTTTCCTCCTTGAAGACTGTAAGCACAAGAAGGCAGCAGGAGTGCCAGAGAAGTGATCTGTGTCTCCTATTTTAACTTTCTTTTCTTTTCCTCTGACATGTTGATAAAGCCCTCAAGCCAGATGTAAGCTTGTCTTCACTGCACATCTTGGGTATCGTTATTTTGTCTTTGTTCTGAGCAGTAGCTTAAAGATGTCTGTTGGTAATGATGGCAAACATTCTAAATAATTTATAGCCTGAGCAGGAAATTAAAGAAATTGCATGTTTCATATTAATGACCAATGTGAGCCGTAGAGTTGGGAAAGGTAATGAAATTGTACATTGCACTTTGTATGAACTGCAGGGACCTGTTCGCATAACTCGTGTAATATATAAAGCACTTAGCCAGTTATTTCATATAATATCAACTGTCCAATGAGCATGTGTTTGCACACACATACATAAATATGCACGCAGACGTTTACATGCAAACACACACACCTAATGTCTGTGTTTTCTTGTGGGAGCATATATTTGTCAACTACATTTTCCCTTGCTTTTTGTTTTCTTATGGGTTTATGCTTCTGATTGTGAGAAAGGGAGAGAAGCATTTATATGATTATGTAAACTTCTTTAGAAGGGGAAAGGAAAAAAGAATGAAATAAATCAATATCCAAAGTATATTGTTTGTTTGTGTTACATTGTGTCATATCTTCAGTTCTGATATTTTTTCTGAGGGGGCTTCTCTTCTGAGTCTAAGAAAAAAGCTGTTGGAGATGTGTGTTTCCTTCCACGTTAGAGCTTTCCACAGTACCATCACTACATGTTTTAGTTGTGGATTTAGAACCGCTAAGCACCGGGTGGGGCAGAGGCAACGGGTGGGCACCAGCCAAAGGATAAGGTGCATTCAGAGAACTGAGAGATTCAAACTGTTACCAGTTCCTGGTCCTGATCAGGCAGGATGCCTTGAGCTTGTAAACTTAACATATCATCAAAATAAAAACTTGATAAACCGTGCTACTTTTCAGACACTTGTTCCTTTTCTTTAATTTTAAATACATTTTTCCTTGAGCATTCCAGTTTACAAAGACAAAAACAAGATGTTCACCTTAGGAGTTGAGGTTAACACCTTTACAGCCCGTTCTTTGCTCTGTCTATTTTCACAGCCATTATGCTTCTTGCTAATTCTTCCAGTTACGTTTTCTAAATTTAACATTACTTGGAGGTGATAATAATGTGCTGCATCTTGATTGTTATATATTTTTTTGACATGACATTTTGATACTTTGACAAACATCTTATTTCCATTTGAAGCAGAAGGCATTGAGAGTTTTTTTTGAAAGCACCAGGTTTTGCTTGTATGGATAACAGATTTCTTTCATTTTCCCGTGAAAACGGCTGTGCTTTGGACCATACTGCAGTCATTTGTGACAGACATTAGGCAAAGAAAACATGACACCAGGGTTATGTTGATAAAAACAAATGAATGAAGTTCTAGTTATACCGGATAATAACTCAGATGAAGGTCTTTCTTTATAAGTTGTCTATGAACTTGTAAATGCCTTCATATTTCTTTTCATTAATACATCTAAAACAGTAATCACCCCCAAAACTACATGACTTTCCTTTTAAAACAGCAATGAATTCATACTTTTGTAGTATATGTTCTCAGTTTTTCTTTCAGTTCAAGCTCATTTTGCTGAGAAAAACAGAGTCTCCTATATTGCCTAAACAAACAACCATCACACAATATTGCTGATATTTCTTCAAAGATGAGTATTTTTAGGTGTGAGACTGGGAATAAAATTCAAATACTGTTTGACTTCATGTTTCTAGCTTTATTTTGAAAATGGCAATGAATGATCCATGCTGAACCATGCTGTCAGATATTGTTTACAGAATAATACTGTATATTGATAATTCCTAGTTCTTTTAGCACCTGTTCCAATTATTTTATTCATTGGTATGATGCTGGCAGATTGTTTTTAACAATCATGTTTTTTTTTTTTTTTAATTCATTTGTTGGATGCTTTTATCCAAAGCGACTTACATTTCACATACAGATTACAGTGATCTTGTGCTGAGTGTCTTGCTCAAGGACACACCTGGTGACTGGGCTGGGATTTGATCAGGGAACCTTCTGCATCCCAGCCTCATGTTCTACCCATTGAGCCACCAGGCCAGCTTGATGTGCTGAAAAAAATACTCAGATCCTCTGTGCCTTTTGCCTAGTTCCTAGTAATACAACGTACAAAATGATAACTGCTGCTATTGAATATCATGGAGGTTACAATCTGTCTCAGAAATTATTCCTGTGTGAGTAACAGCACTTAATTAGTTTAAATAATTACAGATTTTATCTCAGCGCTGTAACAGCAGCATCAGCAACATGTGTTAGCACTTGGCTTGTGTCCTCATCTCTCAGCCACACCGGTGTGAACTTTTGTCTTGGAAGGAATGTTTTCTGTAAACAGTAGAATGTCTCTTTTACAGTACCTAGTACAGTCTTTATTTCACTTATGCCATCTCACTGACATGAGTTTGGAAATTTCATCTGCTTCCACAGACTTAAAGTGCATTTCCTCTGGGAGCTGGACTATTTCAAGTTCAAACAGGAAAAGGAAAATGATAACAGTTCAATTTAGTTCATATCATATTAACTATATCATATTAACTTTCTGAGGTAATATTTTGAGTAATGATATTTTGTAGCTACTCAGTCTTTAAATGAAAGCCTCATTTTTCAGAAGTGATTTTTTTTTTTGCTTTCTAAACAGAAAGGGGGGAAAAGGGTATTTTCTGTTTGAGAGTGTACATTTGAATAAATGAAAATATGGCATGTTGTGTTATGTACTAAAAGCTCCTCCTTAAATGAAAACAGCCACAGCGATTAACTTACAGAATTGCGTGTTCAGTTTTAGGAGTATCTACAAGAAGAACCCAAAACAATTACATTTGATGCTCATAAGACATCAGCAAACAACTGAAGTAAATGTACTGAACATGAATAAACCTTATTCAGTCATGTGAGAGATGAAAACATGAAGGGGAACGCTGAAAATTTTTCAAACTAATTAAATACATATTTCTCTCCGGTTTATAAATCCACCTAGAACTTCGAGTTGCATAACGGATGTATTTGTTGTCATATTTGGTAATTCTTTGGTTTTATTTCAGCAGACAGCAGTTCAGTTCGCACTAGCCACCAACAACACTAATTGTATCAAACATTTTACTATATTGGTAGAGACTATTGATTAATTACTGTGCTTTTAAGATTGATGTTTATTAAGTTTTTTTTTTATATATATATACATACACACATGATAACACATCATAATCTCACGTTGAAGAGACGTGGAAGACAGTGTTATGTATCTTCTTCATCAGAATGAAGAAAGTCTGTCTTGGAAGATTTGAGCTTGCAGCTGTTTGCGTGTGTTGGAGGGAAATAAAGCTGCCTGTGTACCACTGTTACTGCTGTGAAACGAACAGTTAGATTGTCTTTTCATCTGTCAACTTCTGCCGTACTGTTTTGCTGTAAAAATTCAGCAGAATTGACTCCAAGTATGCAAGCTAACAATGTTTGTACCATCTGTTTAACAAACATTTAAACAAGCATTTTATGCATATGATTTACAGCTAGCAAAATACGCACACACACACACACACACACACACACACTCACGTACACACACACACTCACGTACACACACACACACACACACACACACACTCACGTACACACTATATACCAATTATGCTGAAATGATGGGGCCAGTATTGCCTAAAATGATACATTTCATTGCATGCCTGTTAACAGCAACATACGTAAGTGAAAAGAACACAGACTGAGCCAAGTGATAGTAATGGGTGTGGACTCTGAGAGGCAGTTCTGTGGGAGTTACTCTGTCAGAAACAATGAGGTACACCATGGTACTTTGCCAGTACTCCTGGTAGCTGGCCATAGATTATTCTACTGCCCAAATTGAGATGAATTTGTGACTGATGAAAGCAGGATGGCAGTAGTCAAGAAATATAGTCCATGATGTTGCTGAAGACGCAAGAACAAATCACTAAAGCCCTTCAGACACATCTGAAACATTCCCTCAGAAGAAACAAAACCTGATTACTTCTTGGAGGGCCTAACACCCTGAGAGCAGATCAATAAAGCAGCACTCTTGGCCATAACTTCTGTCATCATCAGTGTCGTGAGTGTGGTTTGTCATATCAGCAGCGTTGCCTTGTCCCGTTACTGTACCTTTGTTAAACACACAGAACTAGAAACATTTGTGTTGGGAGCTACTTTAAATGAATGTTTTAAATAATGGATATTACAAAGAAAATGAGATGTCATTAACAATATTTGTAATGATAATATTAATATATTATGTGTATGGTTATATGCAGGTGTGGTGCTTTAAAATGTTGAGTTATGAATACTGTTGTACATATTAATGCCCCTTCTGGTGGGATTTTATGGCACAAATTATGGTGTCTGATTAACTTGTAGACATTTGTTGTAAATATTTATGAACAGTTTAAATCAGTGTTGAAAATGTATTTGTATTTTATTGGCTGCTTAATCATGAACTCACGAAGGCACTGTGGAAACCACAGAAACACAGGATTAACTAATCCTGTTATGTGATAATATTATAGCTTTAACAATGTTATAACTGCACAAGGATGATGTCACTGCACCGTGGAAAAAGCTGCAGATAAACATTGTCTCGTGCAAGAATACCCAGACGTCACCTTTCTACATGTAAACAACATTAGCAAAGTGGTTAAAAAGCTGTACTGACTGTTAAGGAGTAATATTCAAACTAAATAGTGTCAGCTCTTTTACACATTTGGTCCTTAGCAGAGGATGTGAGCAGAGCTCAGTGGGACTATAATGATCTAACGAGGAGCAGGAGAGCATAGATTTCACTGAACCGTGAGGCACATATCCATCCATTCTCCAGAGCTCAAGCAATCCCTGCCGTGACTCACTTACAAAACCATGTTGATGAAATCACCTGTTTTTGTAAGCCAAGTTTACGCCACTGTTATATATTTTCAATTTACTGCATGCGGTTCTGTCAGTTACTCACAAGTGCATTGCAATCTTGCGTTAGAGCATGATTACGGAGAGTAACGTATGACTTCAAGGCACTTGATGCTTATCAACTTTATATAAACGTTACCTTCAACCTCCTAAGCAGAACTTGGAACTGAGTGTGGAGTTCTGGTCACAAGTACAGCTCTTATAGCTCCATAAACTTATTTCTCATTTTTATCATAATTGTTACTCCATGCTCATAGCAGTACCTCATTATGACTCTATTTGATTGCATGATGTTTTCATAATGATTCTTTTATGTTTTTCCTGTGGTATAGACTTTGCGGCCACATGCTATATTGTTGTATATATCTTGCTCCTGTTATTTTGCTTGTGCATAGGATACTGCTTCAGAATCACACAGGAGACAACACGCAGCATGCTGTAATAGTGCGAGAAACACTGTTGTTGCTCACAGCAGCCTTCTGTATGGGGCCTGCGTGGTAAAGCAGAGTGGAATCTGCTGTTCCGGCTTCCAGGAGTGTTAAATCTGCAAGCAGAGCCCGATGCAGCGTGGCTGTTACCTGGGCTGAGACACCGCTGCTGAAATGCGTGCAAATGCAGAACGTGACTGGGAGGCTCTGGCACCCTGCAGCGATGCAGAAGCCTTCCTGAATTGCCGCACAGCAAAAAAAAAAAAAAAAACACACATATATCAGTATCCATCCTAGCAAGAGTGGATAAGACTCTTTCCACCTCCCGAGGGCATGGCCAACGCTTCCCGAGCACAGAAGCCATACCCTCATTTTGTGCACAAAAGCACGAGGTCATTCCTGCACAGAATGACACACAGCAAAGTGTGCATGCTGGCTTAGCAGCGGACATGTGTTATTGTGCTCACATGGGCAGCATTGCCAACGGTGATTTGCTGCTGAGCGACTTCATGCCACTGTACCATTGTTGTTACAGATTGTGTACCAACCTATCAGCTTTTGTGCGTTCTCAGTGGAGACATTATTATGGCATTTAGTAGCAGGTCTTGTAGTTTCCCCTAGTAAACCGACAGGGCCAGAACGACTGTACACCATGCAGTGCACGTGTGGCTGTCTTAAACTGATCTTGGTGACACAAATAAGATCCACATTCTCTGTTCTAAATATAAACAGTAAAAATGGCCTCCCTTAACTTCTAAATAAATAGTTTTTTTAAGCAACCATCGTGCTTTTATCTGGACTTGATAAAGAAATAAACCAAGGTGTGTCTCCTGTGTAGTCACAAGAAAATACAATAATTGCAAATGTGTAACACAAATTAGACAAAAATCATCTACAATGTACAGTAGTCATTAAAACCAGGTGTATGCCTATACATTTGTAATTTCCACCACTGATAATATCTGTTCAGTCATATTTGACTCTCGACAATTCTATTAATTTTCAATTATATTCATTTGGCAGACGCTTTTATCCAAAGCAACTTACGACATTTCACATACATGTTACAATGAGCTAGCGCTGGCTGTCTTGCTCAAGGACACACCTGGTGGCTGGGCTGGGATTCAAACCAGGAACCTTCTGCATCCCAGAGCTCCACCAATAACAACATGTAACTAAAAGCGAAATTAGTGTGTTATACTATAAATACCTGAAATGAATCTGTATTATTAACAAAAAGCATCAGCATCCTGGACATTGCGGTTGCTGTGACAATGAAATGGGTTTCCTATCAAGTTTAAACATATCTCCATCCCCTAGGCAACACTGCCAACACTGACAAACTCTTTAGAATAATATTAGCTTTGGGGTTTTGTTAATTCTAAAATAGAACAAAATCTGTTATTCACTTTGCAGTGTCAAGCATCTTTATGAAACGTTCTAAATGCTTGTTGACTAAACAACAGAAAGAAGCATATCTGGTGGCTAAAAATATTCCCTGTTAGCACATACAATTAAGTGTAGACTTGGAGAGATAGCTGTGAGTTCAGATGTCTAGTTAAAAATTCATCACCGACCAATGCTGTGATATCTGCAGAAAAGACCATTTTGCAGCCAGTCAAACCTGTGCCGCTACACAGGCTTTTTAACATGCATGTACTGGACTACTTGTATGAAGTATACAACATTTTCCTTATTCAGTTTTTATGCGTTGTTAAGTGTAAAAATAACACAAGCACAACAGACAATTACTCAACAGGTAAATACAGTTAAAGGAATTTCCCCCCAATCATAAAACACAGAAACATTTTTCCTAGGCTGGATTCCTGTTTGATGGACTTTTAGTATGGTTCTGGTTTTATTCTTAATACAACTCAGACTTTTGATGACGATGATGATTATTAGTTACTTCTTTGTACAGCAGGAAGAAGAGCAAAAGAAAGCTCTCTAGCGAATCTAGTGAATATACTATTTTAGAATAAATTACAGTCTGTTTCAATCTGTTACAGTGCCATAACCGTTAGCTGCATAAACTCTGTGTACTGTCTTTGAAACTTTCAACCTCATAACAACATTGAAAAGAAAACAATATTAAGAACAAACAGAAATCTGTGTACATTTTGAGACATAGTCTTAAAAGTTTCCATGCTAAAATAGTGTAAGGGACCTTCACAGAACATATGCAGCTAATTTTAGTTCATAGTTTTTCAGCTTAGAGTGTTTTTATTTTATGCATAGCAAGACTACTTTCTGAAGTTATTGCTGATGTTTGGAACCAGTCTGTGGCTGTTAGTAATGATTTATTGTATCACTTTTTGAAAGCTGCAGTTTGTAACTATAATGTACGAGTTTTAATTCCCCATGCTCACTGAGCCAGCCATGAAGGACAAAGCGCTTAAATTTCTCTGTCCTACAAAAATATGTTGTTGAAACATTTATATCGGTTTAAAGATGATTCACAGCAGACGTTTATAAGCATTAGACAACTTCAAATCATTTATAAGCATCAGACAACATCTTATGTATTTAAATTAAAAGGTATTACATGCAATATGAACTGACAGATTAAAATTTGCTTTCAGAGAAATAATTCTGCCTGTCATATGTGCAGGTTCAGTAACAGCGGCTGTGTTTGGGTGATTTCCTTTACCTCAGTAGTACTTGGCCATCTCTGTTCCACTAACAGCCCCTTTAGTTTAGTGAAACCCAGCTGACCTTAATGCCACTAATTGACTGGCTTTGTTTTTAAAGTCTGTTAGCTGGTAGGATTGAGTGTATGAGCAGTAGGATTAATGGTTTTTTCTTTTGAAGGGATTGATGGTTGTCTGCTTTTCCAGATGAAGTAACATTAGACTTTTTTAATGTTATTTAGGGTGACTTTCTTCAAAGGGCCTCATCGTTTTAAAAATGTAATGGTTCATTTTATTTTTAACCATGCTGTGTAACACTTCGGTGATACCTTGGCAGAAACTGTGATGTGGCAGTGTCTTCAGCAGTGAGCTGCCGGTGCATCTTGATCTTAGGAGTAGGTGTCCAAATGAAAACCAGTGTAACGTGCAGTGCTCGTCTACTCTGCGTGGCTGGGGAATTATCCTTTTCCACTCTTACTGTTTGTAGAGGGAGGAGAAGTATGGGTCGTACGTTCACAGAACGTTATGTTGACGCAGAGAGTGAAAGGGTGTTGTTTACGTGACCTGAGTTTCAGAAGTAAGAAAGAAAAATGTGAAACTGACACAAAAAATTTAAAATTTATTAAATAAGGACTGGATGCAGGTTTTATATATTAAAATCATGTAATATTTTTAAAAATCCAGCCCCTTACTGTATGAAAGGGGTCATGCAATAGGACTGGGAGGAAAATGTTAAGATGTTATGGATACAGAAGGGAACGGGTGGAAATTAAAATCGGATTAAATGGAATTTATCAGCATTTATTAAAAGCTCAGGATTCTGCCTAAGCCTGAATGATGCCAAAAGCCATAATTTAATTACCTCATAACTGAGATTATGTTTTTTTACTAATTATTTATTCATTATGAGGCTGACATGTTTAGTCAAGGAAATTGGAGTAATGGACCTTATCTGCTACATAATTTGCATAATACCATATTCATATTTCATATCCCTTTTTAAAGATAAGCCTTGGTTTGATTTGGGGACAGTACTTACAAGAGCAGTGTAAGCACTAAACTTGGCAGGGTATCGATGTGGGAGAGAAATCTGTCAAATGTTTATTTAACCTCCAATGTCATTACCTCCCTGACACTGGGCAAAGACAATGAACTATAGATGGAGATCAGGAAAATGAACAAAAAAAATTCGATTAACATCACTGTCCTAAGCATAATCTAACTGCAACAGTTTCACAAAGTATTTCAGCTGCACTGAAGTGGAACGTTGGCATCACGTGACTCGAACAGCCGCATGCATAAGCAGCGCTGTGTGGCATTACCGCCACGCTGAAAGCACTAGAAAAATGTTCGCTTTCCATCTTTGTGAAACAGCATTGGGCATTTGGTGCCAGAAAGACATAGATTTTAATCCACGCAGGATGACTTCCTGAAGATGTCATTGTTTCCTTGGGCATTTCAGCTCAGGTGGGTGACGTTTGAGCTGTGTTTACATGCATGGGGCGCTGATGGCAATGCTGCTCACAGACATAATTTTTCACGTCTCGTGTTGACTGCCCAAATTAAGCCTTTTCAAGGCTGAACGTGCAGCGTGGGGGTGAAAAATGACAGACTCATCCATCAGTGCCTGAAGATATGTCTTACTTTCTGCAACAAAATGCTTCATGATAGTGGAGTACTTTCAGTCCATGAAAAAAAAGTCAAGTCTTAGATTCCCTTGCTGATGCTGCCAGAATCACATTCTGGAACATGGGGGATTTGTCCCTTATTGCAAGGTATTTACATCAGATGGGCCTTGTCACGTTAGATTTACTGGTAAATCTGCAAAAAGCAATGTAAATGGTTTTATTTATTTATTTAATAATTTCAAGTATACACTTGTGAACATTTCAGTAAGATCTAAATCACAACCGTTACCCACCTGACGGTCACCTAGACAGGAAGTTTGAAGATGAATGAATGACGTTTCTGTTTTACGTAACATCATCTGAGTTTTGTTGTTTTTATTCACTAATACAAACTGAAATACCACGAGGTCATGCAGTTCGCTGGTTTGAAACCCAAATGCGTACACAGCAGCACATCAGAGTGTAATCTCCATTCAGCATGTTTTGCTACACATTGACCTTACGCTATACAAAGCTTGATGATTTCTAGTAAAAATATAAACTACCAAAGCCATGTTACTGCTGTGAATAAACTACTAGAGTCATGTGACTGTTGTAGATTCAACTATGTTTAGACATCAGCAGCACACAAGTGTTCCACTGTAAAATCAAATGTTTCAGTAGAGATATACAAGGGAATTAATCGACATTTCACAACTTAAAAAATTACTGTCTTCAAATGTAATTTCATTTGGGCCCTAATTTTGAATGTGTGCATATGCAAAGGAAGATAGATACATATACTTTATGCATATGGTTGGAAAGCATGAGTGGGAGACCCAGGGTGCACTGTGGCCTAAACATTGAGTTTAATCCTACAAACAGGAAATGAGTACTTCACAGAATGTGAAAAGGTAAACAAGTTTAATCTTAATCACAAATGAATATACAGGATTGGCAGAGAAAAACAGTAATAGTATATGCATTTCTTTTTCATTGTATGTGGTAGAGGTAAGATATTTTTGATCCAGATATTCAATATTCATAGTTAGTGCTCCTCTGTGTTTCTCAGACTTATGTGCACATCTTTGCACCTCCTGAGGGACAGTGAAAATGTCCAGAATCACTGACATATGGAAAAGTTTTCATCCTGAGCCGTACATCTCGTTCATTTTTCAGTTAATATATTGAATAAAAAAGCATTAATAAACATGAACTTATCATTAGGTGATACAGTTGTGTAACAGATGTCATTATTCTTATGTATAATTTTCTAAATTATTATTTTTTTATAAATCCTGCACATTAAAAGAGTAACAGACCTCTTCTTCATAATTGTCTCATTGCACACAGAATATGCCATATATGTATTTAGTTTATGGGTTTAAACATGGTCCTTTTCCTTTACTTGTCTGCTGTGTTGTACAGTCCACGGTACTCTTGAGTCAGAATACATCATTTTTATTCTTTCATCATATTTCTGCTTCATTGCTTCCCTTACTTCATTTTTCTTTTTACTTTTTGCTTCATGTTTCAGTGCTCTCCCATTATTGTGACACAGTGTGAAAATAGTATCTGGCCAGTTGTATGTAAGTAAATGATAATCAGTGAATCTTTTTATGTTTTCAGTGGGGAAAAAATCATTGTACCAGTCATTAACTTGCACAAGCTAGTATGAGACAAACATATTTTTAACTTTTTCCCCACCAGTAAAAGGTGCCCCAGATATTAACACAGAAATGTGCTTGTATTATTCTTTCTCTTCCTGTCTTTATCTTTCTTTTTTCAGTTATTTGTTTTTATTGGTTTTACACTTTCAATAACCCTTCAACAGGGACGAGTAGAGAATATGCCAGAACTCATTGTTCTTCACTGTATTATAAAACACTGTGAAATCATTGTCTAAATGACAATATCACATTAACATTGAACACTGTCCAATTCACGGTTGGCTTATAACAGCAAATTATGCAAAGTACAAGGTTTTGGAATCACATTATACTGCAGTGTTCCTGAAAAGGATCACTGGGGAAAGAATTCAGACCTTGAAAAGCTGGCTTTTCTTTCATAGAATGGTATCAAATAATCCAAAAAGAGGAATAATCACACTGAGTGGTAAATGTCACAGGCCTCTTCACCGGTGCAGCCTGCTGTAAGAGAGATGAACTTAATCCCATATATGTTTAGGCAAACTGCTTGTATCGGTCCAAACATTAGATTCATTGCTGGATGTGTTTCACAGCAGTAACCCCAGGCACCGACATGTGAAGAATTTACCATAGCAGATGTTTCAAAATTGATGCGTTTAGTATTTTATTCAGTATTTTTATTGACATATTGGAAAATCTTTCCAGCAATTTCAATTTTGTTCTACACAGAGAATTTTCTTGCTAAAGAATAAAAAGGGTGTTTCTCAATAAAGAAAAAATGTATGAATTGCTATTTGGAATCATTACTACTACTACTACTAATAATAATAATAATAATAACTGCAGTAGGTGGGTTGGTGGTTCAGTAGTACGTCTGCCAAGAAGAACGTTATTTGTAGCCAGTGCAGTTGCCCTTCGGCTGTGAGTAAGACAGCCTTGCTACCTTGTCAGTGCTTTGGGAAAGGTTAAGACTTGGGGAGTAAACAGAATGTAGAGCCGAGCCCCTAAAGTGTTTCAGTGTTTGATTTTCCTTCCTTTGTGCAGTTAGGCACAGACCAAATGTCCTGCTTTGTATGACAACCTAGGATCTAAATAAGCTTCTGCCCAAGATTGTGTCCTGGAGTGATCACACACCGAACAGCAAGGAGCAACATCACTGTCTGTCAAAAATGAAACAGAATATAAAATATCCTTACTTTTCTTTGTAAAGCATTTTATCTGTTTTAAATATTACCAGTATAGAAATGTGTAATTTTCTGAAGCGATGCACCCACCCCTCTGTAAGTATCAGATTATGTCATGTGACTTAAACTTGTAACTGTTTTCCCCTTAAGTAATTTGAAACCATTCTGATTCTACACAGAATGGAAATGTAGTGGAAATGTACTGACTACAAATGTACCTGTCTGGTTTTTCTCCATGCTCTGTCTGACTTTGGGTGTAAACAAATCAAGCAGAAGCCCAGTGTCTTACACTCTTTGTCGCTGCAGTTGAGAGTGATCCTCATGTATAAATTCTCATATTGAATACTGAATTCCACATCCATACTGTAGTCTGTATATGTGATGTATAGACTTGTTTCAATGTCAGCCTTTACTAAACAGGGCTTTGTAGCCCTACAAATGTTTAAAATGCAAAATATAATATAATACCCATTTTTCTGAAAACTGGAATGCTTAAACTAAAATCAAGTACATTTATATTTAATAGGCCTATTAACTTTTAATAGCTAAATTTCATTTAGTAATAATTGTATTATTTCATATACTTAAATAAAGCATAAATTAGGCTGAAGTGAATGAAAATGTGTTCTCTAAAATTATTGACATATTTATTCAAAATTCAGAAAAAAACATATCTTAATTATTTATATTAAAGCTGCCTCCACCTAAGTGGATAAGTAATAAATGTATAATTTGCTAATGGGGACAGTGTGTTTATGGGCCTGCTGTTCTGCCACTGAGTTTTGTGGATCATCTTTGATTAAGTGGACTCACTGTAAGTAGATAAATCACTTTACTCATTTATTTTTTTCCCAGCTCCATGTTTAATTTCCTTACATTGATGACATTGCCTAAGAGCTTATACAAAACTCATTGTGCCACAGTTAAAAGTGTAGTCACCAGCTATGGGTATGCCCCCTTGTCATGCAGACCAGCGTGTGACACATCCAAATCCCACAACCTCCTGCTGTCACTGCGCTCTCGTCCATCGTAGTGAGTCATCATGGAAATCAACCTATTTTTCAGTAGCACTGTCTAGTGTGTAAAAATTTCACAGCAATACGTTACCGATTTCTTTGTGAGCTGAGGTTCTAGAACTGCTAGAATAAAATTAAACTCAGATCTCAATAGTGACATTGATGTAGGGCACGCACGAATTTTTCAGTTTAAAAAAAACATAAAGAAAATTTTGTTTGAATGATTACATAGAAAACATGTATCTGGACAAAATGAATGGCCTTTATTGAAATGTTTCAGTCAAGGACATAGTAAACAGCTACCTGTGAGCATGTAAGAATGTAAGTTCAGGTAGGTGAAGTGCATACTCTGCATAAATGGGTACTGTGTGGACTGTTTCAAGGATATCTGCTAAATCAGACACCATTGTACCTGTGACTCCTTGACATCCTGTCCAGGGTGAACCCTGCCTTCTGTCTTGTATAAGCTTTAGGCTATCCATGACCCCATCCAAGGTAATTTGTTGGAAATTAATATGGGTGTTTATACGTAATTTTGCTGTAAATATATCCGTAATAATAGCATTGTTTCTGCGTTGCTGCTATGTAACAAGTATGTGATGATGTGACTGTATTCTTACAAAGAATGTGAAATATGTTGTTTGATTTTTAAAAATCCTACAGGTAATGTGCACCTTCTGTAACGTGCTTTATTTTTTATCATTTAAATTTTCTTGTTAATGTGCATTGTATAAATGGACTTTCGTGTAAAAAATAAGACGATGTGGCATCGTATAGTAACGAGGAAATAAATATGTGTTTTTTCTATGTAAGTAGACTAAATTATTGGCTATTGTTTAAAACTACTGGAACGCGTCATTAGTGTGTATACACCACTAATTTTATCTGGGCTTTGTTGAGGTGGAGGGCAAGGCTCATGAATCAACACAAAAGGATATTGTTATTCAGTATAATGGGTATTATGGTTTTGTATTTCACGCCAAATTGCAATCAGCTGTCCATTATATTTAGTATTCTTAGCTATTAATGCCACTGTTATGGGCTTTGAATCGCCTTAGAAAAAGTATGTTTCACTGTTGGATGCCTCACTATGTATTAAGTACGCAGTATCTGTGTTACATAAATACACGATTTGCTTTTATGGCTAAATTTACTTTACATATATTTAGTCTTGGCTTAGACGCTCATTGATGAATACTCTGTTGACATTTAATGCAGATGATTTTTACTTTGACCTCGCTTATTTCTTCTGTAGCTTTCTGCCTGACTCTGCACTAACGTCTTTCTGCCATTTCAAGTGTAGATTTCCAGCCCGGCTCCAACATAAATCTCCAATATTCATCTTTTCCATTCGGCTGTTAACACAGAGGTCTTTACACAGCATCTTACCTTTGCTTTTAAAGACTCAGTTGCAAAAATAACCAAGTGAATGCAAGAAATTTATTAGATTTGTTTTGTATCCAAATGAAATATGTTGAATACAATGTGCCATGTTTAATGGTTTAGAAGTAATTGTAAATTTTTTCACTGCAGTACACTCTACTGAACAGTTTCCTCCCCCATCTTTAAATCAGACGAACAAAAGTTTACTTCTGCGACAATGTTATTCCAATAGCAACCATAGAAAGCAGAGAGAATGAAGTGTTAGTGCTTCAAAACAAGTGCACTTGTTCTCTCAGAAATTACAGTAAACACTCAAACGTGAAGATGGAAAGATGTGTCCATATTTTTACATGATATTAGGGATCAAAAACATTTCATTGTAGACTGTAGAAACAGTTTTTTATATCGGAATATAAATTAAAAATTTGACAAGTTGAAGAAAACAGATCCTAATGTGGCAGTGGCGCCTTGAGAGAAACAGGATCATTTCCTTGTTGGATCTTTAGGGGAATATGATGCATTTGTTTCCATATTTCAGTTCTATAGTAAAATACTAGACAACATTGTGGTAAAATCTGAATAACACATTGAAGATATGTATTTTCACATTTGTAATTAACTATTTCTCCCTCTACATGGAGAGAGGAATAAAAGGGCACTGAGGATTTCAAAATAAGAGAAGAATGTCCAGGCTTTGATCAGGACAAGCTGTCGTTTCTCTCAACCAGTCTGTCGATGGCAACATTGCTATACAGTAAAAATTGGTGAATTTAAAATAATGATTCTCAATGTCTCCACAACAGCAAAAAACAAGTGCTATGAGTATTGAATTATAATAAAGTGGGTTCTCACATGTGCTATATGTGCATTCATATTCTGTGCATTGGAATATTTAAATTGTATTTTTAAGTGTAATAATTACAAATTTATTTCTCTCTGTATTGCTGTTAAATGAATGAATTTAAAAAAGAAAAACTTTGTTGCTATGTTCCTAATGCATGCTGTTATAGGTGTCAGAGCACAGGGTTTGCCGTTCCTACACTGACTGGGCTGGGGACCACATGTGCATTTACTGCAATGCTACTATTTATGCAAACGTGATCCATGCATGTCAACAGTACTGCGGCAGAGATTCCCAGGCCAGCTGGTCCATAAGTAGAGCTGTGCTGCAAATCAACATGATCAATCGTCATGAAGCCTCCCACCCGTAACTGCTCATTTGGTTCTCAGATAGGGTAACCATATCTGCTCTTTTTTTACGCAAAGCAGACACATTGGAAAGTAAACAGTGCGAAGGCTGGATAAATAAACAGGGACCAAAGTCAATTTTTAGACCTTTTCAATGTGTCTAACAAGCTAGCACATTGATTCCAGCATGCATGGTATTCAGTCTCTTCCTGTTTCTCGTGTCAGGTATCTACATGCAGAGATGGGCAAACTGCCCAGCCTCGAATAAAATAATTACCCAGGCAATGTGGCCAATGCACCAACATTGGCACACAAGCTGTGAATTGCCAGGCAGTGTTTATAGCTGACACAGTAGCTGTTCATCCACATACAGTTACGTCTTTTCCAAGATGCCAGGACACAAATCCGGAGAATTGTTAATTAACTGCTATTTTAGGGTCACAAAAGGTCATAGCAGTAATTGAAGTAAATACTTAATTTTTCTTTAGATTATGTAGATCACAGTAATTACTAATTAACTCTGCTTGTGTTTTAACAATGCTTCATTTCTAAATACAGTGGAAATTTGTCTCATTTATTTAGCTATAAACTATAGCAACATACTGTAATACACAGGCATATGAAACAGCTGCTTAATTTCATCTGAAATATTTGTACAACAATTTTATTACGGGGTCTCTGTTTGTTTGGGTTATGGTGTGGTTAAACCAACTGTCAATCTAAGAAAGTTAAACAATTTTTACATTACAAGGGCCATATAACTATCATTTGTAGTTATCTACCTGTTTGTATTTTATTATTCATGGAACTGTAGCAATTTCAAAGTGTCAATTTTTTTCAGACTGCATCCACCCAAATGTAATGAGTAGATTTTTAAAAAGGGAGTAATCAGATTAAGTTTAACCATTAAAATTTAAGTATTCGATCAAAACAGGACTCTTTAGGGTCTGCCTGTCAAAATTGTTTTCTAATCTTTTTTCTTATTAAATCTAATGCTTGTCCTGCTCATTTTCCAAGGCTGATTTAGGACAAATTCCACCTTTCAGCTGTTTTTTATTTGTTCAATATTCTTTTTCAGTCAAAAAAAAAGTTTAAAACAAATGGTCAAATGTTTCATGCTTAACGTGTGAATATTCATCAGTTGAAGTCATAAATTATTTTAATTTAAAAACATTTGCAACTTTTGTTGCTAAATTTGCATAAATATCTTCACAAAACATAAATCAAGCTCATTTGTTTTAGTGGTTGTCTTTGCCGGTGATGCATGGCCTTCTAATACAGCTGTTAGCAAGACACGGCACTGAAGCTGCTAATGAAAACTGGCTCCCGGTAACGACCTCCAGATTGTTTGTAAAAGTCTTTGGCTGGTCCGGACCACGGCCATCAACCAACACGATGATTTAGGGTTATGGCTGTGTTGCAAAGATTCACTGAGTTTCACATTGGGAACTTAAAGGGTCAGTTTGTCAAATGTTACTTCATTGATGTAAATGATTTGTAGCTCTTTAGCCGATGGGTTTTTTTATATAGTGGTGAACCTTTGAATTTTTCTATGAGCCCAAGCCAAAATAGCTAATCGAACTAAATAACCAAAATAAATGACTTATATGAAACTTGTACTGTAATTATTTGGTAATTTAATTTCTTTAAACTTAATTTAATTTAGTTTAATATAAATGGTACTAAAGTGCCTACTGAGGCATAACTGTATACATTACATTACTTTTAATGACTTTGTGTTTTGGGAGGTGTGTACTTTACATAACGTGAATAAATTATATTTGTTCACATTCTCTTTTACTGGCTGAATTCACACATTTAGCTTTACGCTTATGTGTTTTTTAATCAGTCATATTAATTATGGTTATATATATATGTGGTGACACATTGAGCTCTGCTTAAATGCACAGTAGACAGTAGTTGTAAGTTAATTAGTCATTGTTTCTGAAGTACTTTCTAGACTTTCTGGCTAGCTGCCACAGTGTTAATGTACCATGGATATGAATTTTGATTTACAAAGGTATGAAATTAGTGTAAAATGTACCTGTTGCTCATTAGTCTGCAAATTGCATTTTGTTAACATGAGTGCCAAGCTTTTGCCGATGGAAATTAAAATGACTAAGCTCTATTTGCATTTTGTCACTGTAGAAATGTTTTAATTGGTGTCAGCTCTACTTCAAGAATATACAAAAGGGCCCAAAAATGTATACACACGAAACATGAAAAATACATGCATAATCTGAGTTTTAAAAAAGGGCATTGATAACATAGATAGCTGTTGAAGAGTGTATATATTTTTTTCATTTAATTTTGCATTTTTTTGCAGTTTAATTATTAGCTACCATTGTATTAGCAGCCTGGTAGCTCAATGGGTAGAACCTCAGGCTGGGATGTGGAAGTCTCGTGGTTCACATCTCGGCATGGCCACCTGTGTCTTTGACGCTCAGCATTAGCTCTGCGGGCGCTGTGTGTGGCTGGTAGCCGACTGCTCCCCTCAGAAGATGGGTTAAATGCAGAAATGTTATTTCTCTCTGTAAAGTACAATGGGGGGGAAAAAAAATTAATTAGTCATTTTATATAGGCAAAATGAAATGCTGAGAATTGCACTTTTATTGAGAAAATTATGATTTCGTCATAAAATAAATATCAGATTATGGAAAAAATATATAATATGTCCAATGTGCCTGATGTATAACTATATACACTGATTTTACATGGACAATGTCTTAAAATGACTCACTTAAAATTGAGTTTGCAGAAGCCAATTTCTTACATTGGTGGCTCTAGTATAATGGATCATATCATTTTTGAATGCCATTTAATGAACAACGATGGTGAAACATATTGTGTCAGGTGCAAACCTTCCATTCTAATGCATCTTCTGTAAGGTATGATAAAAACATTTGCAAAATCAAGGACAATTAGTTCTTTCAAGAATCATACTTCTATCATTTTCCATGTATCCATCAATACAATCCAGTGTTAATTTGTTCACCTGGCATGGATGTACACCATATAACTTTGCAGGTAAAGTACTGTGCGCAGCCTCATCAGGTCAGTCTTCAAAGCTCTTCAAATCTTCAGCTGCTCTTGAAACTCGATTCTCACTTCAGGCTCCCAAAGGTTCCCAAGAAATTGCGCACTTGACACATGAATGCCCCCTTGGTGCAGACACAACGTCAGTGTGGTCTGTGGACCAGACTGGATGAAGATGCGGTCAAGCCCTTCTATTTTTAGTCACTGCTGTTCTCTTGGCACACACAAATGGGCGGCTATGTTGTCTACAAAGACACACTGAAATTACTGCAAACTGCTGAGAACAGCACACTGAAACTACTGAAACCACTGAGAACAGCACACTGAAACTACTGCAAATCACTGAGAACAGCACACTGAAACTACTGAGAACCACTGAGAACAGCATACTGAAACTACTGCAAACCACTGAAAACAGCACACTGAAACTACTGAGAACCACTGAGAACAGCACACTGAAACTACTGCGAACCACTAAAAACAAGTGACCTTGGCATTGTGCTCCACCCCTCACTTTTCTTTTTGGCTTTGTAAATAATAAACTAATTATAAAAGTGTGGGTGTTTTTTTATCTTTCACAAAACCACTTGCTGAGTGCCCAGAGAAAGTGTAGGCCTATATTTTATGTGTTAATTTCTGCAATGAAGATGATTAAGCATTAGACACACATGTTGAAAAGAAATAATCCTATCCTTACTGTTTCCTCTAGAAGTCAGCAGTGGGCGGGGAGAGATAGCATTCCTTTTTACACTGCAGAAAAGGAGCAAACTGGTGGGTGGAAGTGCTCTGAGAACAGCATGTATTTATGTATAACACACTGCAGTGCTCTTTTGATCTAAAAGGGTGACATTAAGGACAAAACTGATTTTTTTTTTTCACTTTTAATACATCAACAAAATATGTTAGGTCCAAAATTACTTTAGAATTGAAACAAATATCCCCATGTCTGTACCTCATTGAGATTATCTGACATGTTTCTGAAGGACCTTCCTCTACCAACTGTTAGAGAAATTAGATGTAGATTTGCACCTCTAGGCATGAGAAACATGGATTGTCTATGTGTGTGTGTGTGTGTGTGTGTGTGTGTGTGTGTGTGTGTGTGTGTGTGTGTGAGATGATACTTAAATTTGAGATCAACTTTTATGTTGTGTTACAAAATAAGTATAAAAAGGCAGATAATTAATTTGTCTTTGGAGTTTTTACTGGTGCAATATGTGAAACTAACCCATGACTATAGCTTTGCTATTGTCCAGGTAATAAATCATTGCCTTTTCATTTTTGTGGCAAAATGCTAATTATTGAATTGAAAACAATGTAGCCTAGTATTAAAATAAATTCTGAAAAGTGAAGAATATTTTATTAATAATAAACCACATTTGAATTTTTAAAGCCCCAAAATGATTCTAGCTTATTATAAGAAATCTTTATCTTTTTTGTTGACTATTTTGCAGTGTAATCTAATTGCATGAGGACAGTTAGTCACTGGGCTAAGCATAATGTTTTAAGTGAATTGTCTGTTGCTCATTTAAATTCAGAAAATAGAAATTACACCAGACCATTACATCAGAGAATCACTTTCTTCTTTCTCAGTGATGAATTTTAAAAATAGCACAGGCAGCTCTGACAAAGTGTTTCTTTTGAATCCTCACATAAATCTTTCATTGGGGGGTGGGAATTTCCTTCAAATGCAAATGATCACACAGAATATTGTAATTAATCAACTAATGCATTTTAATGCACATCCCGTTCTTTAAAACAGAACACTGAAAGAGATTTTGTTTGTTCCCTGTAAGAAAGGCGAGGATGTGACCATGAAGGAACTGTGTTTTGTGGGATATTACAGCCAACTGGGATATTACAATCCCCCTATAGACATAATAACACTCCTGACAGAGGAAGACTAATGTTATGTTGCAAACTCATTATTGAAATTCTAAAGTACACCTTTTTTCTCACACTTTTTCCTTAGTTTAGCAACAAGAAAATTCCAGTTCCTGTTTTAACATCCATGCCCAATAAAGCTACTTTATTAATGAAAATGTCAGCAGCTGCAGCAGAAATAAATTTTATTGTTTGGTATTAATAGCTTATTTTCCTTACTTTCTTCACAATCACTGGATAGGGAATGTGGCCTCAGGGGGCCTGAGTGCTCAGTCTAATCTTTGGATGCTTGTCTTTACAGAGACCTGATGCCGTCAACGCTGGAGGGTCAGATTACCATGGAGAAGACTCCCAGCTACTTTGTGACTAACAGCGCCCCGAAACGCATTCATTCCATGGCTAAAGACACCAAACTCATCATTGTGGTTCGCAACCCCGTGACCAGAGCCATATCCGACTACACACAGACTCTCTCAAAGAGGCCCGAGATCCCGACTTTTGAAGTGCTGGCCTTTAAGAACCGGACCCTGGGCCTGATCGATGCTTCGTGGAGTGCCCTGAGGATTGGGATATATGCGCTGCATCTCGAGAGCTGGATGCAGTACTTTCCTCTATCTCAGATACACTTTGTCAGCGGAGAGCAACTCATAGTCGATCCAGCCGGGGAGCTGGCCAAGGTGCAGGACTTCCTGGGGCTGAAGCGGATTGTCACGGATAAACATTTCTACTTCAATAAAACCAAGGGGTTTCCTTGCTTGAAGAAGCCTGAGGACAGCAGCGGCCCTCGGTGCCTCGGCAAGTCCAAGGGTAGAACTCACCCCACAATCGACCCAGACGTCATACGCAGGCTGCATAAGTTTTACAAGCCCTTTAATATGATGTTCTATCAAATGACAGGCCAGAACTTTCACTGGGAACAGGAGGAGAATCAGTGACTTGGTTCTGGTGCTCGCAAGACTTCCAGCACTACCAGCTGGCCCCATGGTTACCATGACGCAGAGAGAGGATTCCGTTCCCATCCCCAGTCATCGCTCACTTTGCAGACCATCCATGTCCAAAGGAAGATTCATTCTCCACCTGTATTGTTGTGTTTGCAGCCGGAGTGGCATTCATTATTGTAAAGAATATTTGTAAATGAAAGATTATTTTATATTACCCTTTCAGTATATTTAGGGGTATACAAATTAAGGCAAAAAAAAAAAAACGTGCAACAATTCATGCAAAGTGTCCTTAATAAGTAACTTGCTTCTTGAACATTGATGAATTCTAAGAAAAGATTACACTGCTTCTGAATTTATTCTTCTATTAAAAAAAGCCAATGGTGGGGTAAATATGAGTTGCGTTTCAGGCATGTCATTTCCGACATGAAACGTGTAATTGTGTATTTTATATTTGCACTGGTTAAACTTACTCAGACTCAGTTGATGTTCACACTACAGCTCTCCTTTTTTCCATCACCATAACATTGCGTGCTATTTGTCTCTGAGTTCTGCAGCGAGACAATCAATGTGGCATCCCGTTTCTTAATGGTGGCCTTGGTGTCGACGCCTCTGCCCTGCGGTGTGTCCCGGCCGTGCGAGATCGATTTGGCTCACAGTGGCACTGCGTGTCATCTCGCTCAGGCGTGTTGAGTCAGCCTGCTGGTACTGCGAGTAATCGGATCAGTCCAAGTAAGCCCTGTGTTGCCCTTCAGAACCTGAATGGCAGAAACGTACCTTTTACATCACAGTGTTGCTGTACAGTCAGCCTTATGACTCTCATGCTGTGTAACTGTCTGATGTATTCTATTTAGTCTATCAAAAAAAAAAAAAGCCCGCGTTTCTGTTTGTGAGCCTGCCACTGCAGTAAAGTTGCATGCAGAACTGGAAGCAGTTGATGGATATGGAATAAAATGATTAAACAGATGTCCGTTTATTGAATTATTCATTAAACTGTTATAGGATATAAAAGTATTATAACTACACAATGTTGTGCTTTCACTGTTGAATATATTTCCAAACATGTACTGCAGTGTTCATGAAGCCTTATTCTAGCTATGCCTTCACAAGAGCCCTAATCCACAAACAGTGCGTTGTTATGGTATTTATGGTTTTATTTCCTGTTATTTGTTAAAAATAAACAGGTCGCTTATTTTATTATGTCTGGAGTTTAACCAAGGTGAAGCACATTGTGAAGTTTGCCATGAATTATACAGAACACTTCATAGCTGTTCTGGTGCTATGAGTGTTTCAGTTTTATGACAAAGTGCTCTAAAATCTAAGATATAATTCAGTTTTTACCCTATTTTTTATCTCAAAGCTTTGGCACACAATATATATCACTATATATGGCATGTTCTTTACTACAATTTTATAGCGGTGTGATATATACCACACTACTGTGAAATGCTAGTAAAGAGGAAACAATGTAAATTTTATTGTTCCATTTTTTGTATTTTTATTTTTAAAAGGTAAAAGTGAAATTTTGCTGCATGTAACAGAGACTAATTGTAGTAACCTGGGAGCCAGCGCGTGACTTCATCATTAGCGAAGGATGGATGTACTTCCAGGCACACACGTCACCTGGAGGGAGCAGCAGGCAAGAGAAGAGCAGGAGCAGGAGGTCCACAAAGCATTCTCTTCTCCTAAAGGAAAAGTGCATAAATTCAAAGAATGTTCGGTTATTTTTAATGCTGCAGCACCGATCCTGCAATTGCTCCTGTGCATTATATACTGGCGTACATTATTTATATGCAAGATTTTATGGTATCTCCAATTCTGCTAACTAAAAACAAGAGTGGCACTGAGAGATATACGGCTTTGAACATCTATCGTTGTGTACGTTTTGTGCTACAGGGTGATTCCTCCCTTGACTCGGTCACTATAGTTAGTTTAATATCACTGTGTAAGCCTGAACACTGAACTTGCAGCACATCTCTTGCTGCTAATAGTGTTGTGGCACCTCATTTATGAATTTTGCATCTGAACCATTGCATTGTAATTTTGAGAATTCAATGACTAAACAAATCCCCTTTTTATGTAGAAAAGTGCATTTTGTTTAATGTTCTATGTCAAAGACCATAGTAATTTTTTTTTGTTTGCCTAATGTGCAAATGGCATTTCATCTGTATCGTGAATTCTCTTTTTTCTCTCTCCATGTCATTTTTAACAATAATGCACTGTCTCAGTTGCACATTTGATTGATGAGTTCAGTCAGTTAAGTGGCCTCACAAAAGTATGCTATACTGATGAGACCATCTCAAATGGTGCATGTGACTGGACACAGCTCTGCCCTGTGCCTACCAGGAAGGGCACTCATGTGCACAGCATCTCACGTACTTCTCTGTTAATGCCATGGACAGTGAATCATCTAGTGCATGTAAAATACAGTAAAGTATGGTGGCCACCTAATGTGACCCCTATCTCCCCACAATACTTAGAATCTCAAGGATGTGTCTTTAATGGACCACTTTAAGAGGCTCTGTCTGAACAACTGCTGACCAGCATGCATTTACATAAATTGTAATTGAATAATTAATTTCCTAAACTGATTAAACTGACAGGAGACAATTACTCTTCTTTCATTAATGCACTTTCTTGTATACTTTAAGATATATCTTTAAAATATGTATGTAATCTTTTATGACCCAAAGTGTAAAATGTTTATGTAATATGTAGAATTATATAATGAAACCGTGTATGGCCATAACATACTGGATGTGTCATTGTCTTTTGTGTAAAAGATGGAAAATTACGGAAAAAGGAATGGAAAATGTTTACAAGTTAGAAGACATGCACAAGCCCCATTGTACTTCTCAGTGGTTTGGGA
Source organism: Chitala chitala (assembly GCA_025773905.1). Classification (NCBI taxonomy): domain Eukaryota; kingdom Metazoa; phylum Chordata; class Actinopteri; order Osteoglossiformes; family Notopteridae; genus Chitala; species Chitala chitala. The sequence goes on along the minus strand of JABJVR010008591.1, from coordinate 17,569 downwards.
TTTGTGAGGGGTGTGAATGTCGACAGCCTATTAACAGCCACATGTGATGGCATGCAGTCACAGATCACTAACTAATCTACATTTCTTCTCACCTGTTATTTTCTGTCATATTGTAAAAGGAATGTTCAAGCCTATGTTCATATCTCTGGAGACAATGAAAGAACAAGCAACTGTGAAAATCCTGAAAATTCGTGACATTTACAAGCACTACTCAATAAAGTTATACAGCATAACTATGTGTGCTAGTTTATTCTATGCAATATATGGCATAGCAGTTTTGTTTGTACTTGCATCTGTATATGAGATGAGTATATGCTGTCCAGCAAACTGGCTGACAGGTAAGCGAACATTCTGTAGGAATGTGTACTGCTGCTGTGTCTTATGAAATTGTGTGGTTTTCCTTCAGGATAGCACTGAGGTTTTTGACAGCTAATGATAATGCTGCCATTTTTAGTGTGATGGTGAACCGTAATGGGAAACTGACAAGCAGTGTTGTGGATTTGGGATGCACAGGGAGAATCCCACGAGACCACAAGTCACACATCTGCCAGACTTTACCTGAGAAGTAGGACTAGTGGCTGGTCAGAATTGTCCCTTTGATTAAAGTATTAGCTGGGGATGTGAGGCTGATGTGGTGATATGCAAGATTAAAAGCAGTGAGGAGGCCTGGAAGAGCACAGGAAAACTTGCCATAGTTCTCCAGTAGAGCCGAAAGCCTCCGAAACATTGTGGAGGGCGTTTCAGCATGGGTGAACTTGAAGCCAGGCTGAGCATATACTGCATGTCAAAAATTCATCTACTGCATATTTATTTAGCTGTTTTATTTGTTGGAAAATTGTATTGTTTTTCCAAGCTTATTTGTCTCAGTTTTGATGACCCAATAAAGTGAAAAAAAAATTAAGATCAATGAACAGTAACACACTGTGAGAATATTAACCTGTGCTTTTGTGAAAGAATTTGAAAATATAAACACAAAGTACACGCTCTAAAAAATCTGAAACATTTTAAAATGGAATGTAAATTTCGTAGATTTCAGGACCAGAGTAACAACCTCGCTCCCCAACACCACGCAAGTCACTGCTTTCCGTTTTTTTACTATTTCTTTTTTCTTTTTTTATAAATTTTCCTCCTCGTTTTACATGGCTGAATTTTCTGCCATTCATTTCCAACATTACGATGCAATAATCTAAAAATAAAATTATGACAACAAACTTTGACATCTTGACCAGTGTTTTTCATATCAATCTTGACTATAAAGAAGTTTAGATATATGAAACATGAAGCAACTCTGTTTGCATTTCATTTTATCTATAATAAAAATGTTATATTGATTGGACTGAAGATTAGCAGACTTTCTTCTGTGGATTCATAAAAAGACTAAAATTTTGACAGTTCTCTTTTAAAATGGCAAAGTACTTTAGGACATCAATCGTTCAGAAATGCCAAGCACACGTGGCACAGCCGTGTAAATGAGTACTGAAGCCCCATGCTCAGGCAGGCTGTAACAGCGCACGCTCCTGCACATCTGTCAGATGAAGCATTTAAATGAAACAAACATTTACATAATAAGGGTACATCTGGGTACTCAATACGTATAATCTCCTCACAATGTCCATCCTTTTACATAATTAAGTAAATGCATTGCTCACTTCCTAAACTTCATTATCTAGTACATTTTAAACTTACTTTTCAAGATCTAAAATAAAAAACAAACCACTGTAGTTCCAGGTAAACACACTGCCTACTAACAGAAAATTCAGTTAAAAGTACAAGTATGAGCGATCAGCAAAATGTGAGATATATTTATTTGTTTTATTAGAAAATGATTTGAGGGTGGAAATGAAGGCAGTAATGCATTAAATAAAATTGCTTAGTTCAGACCTGGTGTCAGTGCACTAGAATAAATTTGCAAGCTAGGTGCTCACCTTTTATAGACTGCTATTTTAACTGCTAAAGAAAAAAAACCACAATGTTCCGTAGAATCCCAGGAGACCACAAAACGCTTTTCTGGGTTACAAAATGACCCCTCTGTACGGCCTGTAAACACATGAAAAAGTCACTGTTGCAAATTAAATTAATAATATGGTTTTAAAGCCAGGTATGCAGTTAACTGACTTGTGTACTGATAACTATGTACCATTGTTTCTATTAGTATGTTTTGTGATAATTTATTCCATTTGAAAATGTTTCACATTTGAGAAATTATCGCGCTAGCACTTGCTTCATGTCGGGGACTTTTACATACAAAGAAATAATCAAAGGCGTATTCATCAAAGCTGAAATCTTCAGAGGTGCAGACACCTTAAACAGAATGGCGGCCTTTTCAGTTCCGGAGACGTTGTTCAGATCTAATGTAATTATTCAGATGGCTTTGTGATTGTGCTATGGCAAACCGCAAATAGGGTTATTCAATACTACAACTGGAATTTGCTGTTATTCAGTACACAAAAAAATAAAAAATAAAAAAAAAACTGGCAAGTTGTCACAATGACAGTGTATGAATCTAACCTTTCAGAGATATAATTAACCAGTGCTTGGGTTAGAACAATAAACAGAAACAAATAATTTTCAAGTCAGATTGTATGTTATCTGTAACCCCCTTTGCCTGTCACGTCCCCTGTGTCTGCTAGGTGTCGCTATTTTCCCGTGTCTGTGCCTTTTTAATATTTGGTTCCTGTGCATTCCTCATGTGAGCCATGTTCATTTCATCAGTATCTACAGCTGTTCCCCATTTCCTACTGTTTTCTACTTAAGTCCTTCCATTCTGTGTGATCTCTGCCAGTTGTCGTAGACATTTGGCTCTGTAATGTTGTTATTTATCCTGTGGTACTCTATACCCTTTGTGTTTACCTCATCTGTCTGATTAAACCCCTTCACACATTTGAATGAGCCTCACCTCACTTTCTGCATTCTCTAGAACATTACATTACCTGTAAGCTTGATAAAACAAAATTTAAAATTTAAACTAAAAACATCACACGTGCTTACTAGACAGCTTTATATAATAATCTAAGACAAATTAAAAAAAAAAAAAAAAAACTAGATTTTCTGGCTGTGTGTGTGTTCGTGTACGTGTCTGTGTGCAGTGAGAGCAGTGACGTCATAGGTGACTTTGAGGTGACTCAGGGTTTTGGGTTCCCATCCAGCTTGTGAAAGTGTGTGTTGACTTTGCAGATTCATCCCAATGCAGAAGGGATCTCCTTTGGACATTCTAGTTCCCTGAAACAACCAAAAAAGATGTGGTTCAGGAGAAATGTAAAGTAAGTGAGTCTGAGCTCCCAGTGTTCGATTGACACATTGTAGGCTGATACATAACACGTTATGGAACCTGCTCATACATTCTGTAGTTAGGCTCTTTGTGATCCTGACATGATCAGGAAAATTTGAAAATTAATAATAAAATAATTGTATTTAATTTAAAAAAATGCATCATTCTTAGTTCAAAATTGCAGCTAACACATTACAATTCCCTTTAAGCTTTTTCATGCTGTGAGCCAACAAGGAGCACACATTTAATGTGATGGAAGAGAAATGGCCCTGTCACTCACATAATTCCTGTCTTCTGAAAATGCATTACAGCTAATGGCAACCAGCTGGCACAGATGCTCAAATTCATTCTGAATTCAATCTTCTTAAAACCAGCTGGGCTGAATGTGCAGAGGTAAAATGAGACCAAAAATTTTGGCTTATTTGGGCTGGGGCTTTCCAATACTTGTTTTTATTTTTTATTTTTTAACAGCTGTAAGTACCTTTTGGCCATGCATAATATTTTTGCCAGTTTTCATAATTGTCCATAAAGTTCTCTACCTACCATTCCAAACTATCCATCTATGATCACTTATGGCAATACTTGGTCACTCACCAAGAGGTTGTCTTTGTACAAAGACATTTTCATTTTAGTGTATGAATGCAGTTCCTACTTAATTATAATACTGTGTTTTTAAAACAATTAAAAATGCTATGAAAAACATTACATGGCAAGTGAGGAAAACTAAATAGACTTAAAGTCCTGAACAGGATCCTGCATACGAATAAGACATTTAGTCTAAGACCTTGGTAAATGTTCTCTGAAAAAGACAGTATCCTGCTAATTATACTGCATAAAAAACCTCCTGTCAGAGATTTTGTTCAGAAGTAAAATCCTTGTAATTACCTTGTTCAGGAAGATGATCCTCATAATTATCCAGCATTGGAACATGTTAAGAATGTTAATTCAGATGCATTAATGTGGAGTTTATCTGAAGACAATCCATTTGTTATCTATGTAGTTTAACACTTTGGACTTTGTTAAAAATCACACACTTCTGTTTACAGTTTCCCCTTTGCCCCTCATTTAACCTTTGTGTGGCAATGCTTTGCGACCTTTATCAACTTCTGTTTTCATCTTTGTGGTTTTGTACTTCTAAAGCAACTGATAATATTATAATTTGGCATAAAAAGTCTGAACCCAGTTTTTTAAAATTATTTTATATTGTATAGTCAAGGCTTTCATATTTATAGCAGTTACATATCAAAACTTCCTGTGGAAACTGTAATTCTGTGAAAAGCTGTACATTCATCCAAACAACAACAATTTAGAATTAAGAGAAAAAAATTATGCATTAACAGAAAGTTTTTCTGATATTGAGTAAGATTTTAGAAAGATAATAGTTTATTTAGACATTAAAACCTTTGGAAATTCATAGGGGCAGTACGGTCAAAGTGAAAGTGTTTTTTTGTAATTTCAGCCATATACAGTGAGTACAGTACACAGTGAAACGAAATAACGTTCCTCTAGGACAATGATGCTACGTATAACAACATATCGCTGCACAAGATACACGTATCTAGTTAAAAAAACTAAAGCGACCCTAACTACATAAATTGCACGAGTGTAAAGATGTGCAAACAGTGCAAATACACTCCACAAGATGAAACATATAAGACAGACAGTGCACTGACTAATATGGATTAGGGTGCTAAGGAGGCAATGTGTTACAGCACACTGACACAGAATACTGATGGTATTTGAGTTCAGTCACTGTAAGCAAGATAGTCTACTTGACAGCCTTAATACAGATATAATAAGTTAGTGTCCAATGAGTAATATTAGTTAGCTGCTGTTACTGGAGTAATGTAGAAAATGTTGTGTGTGTGTGTGTGTGTGTGTGTCAGTTCAGTCCTTGAATGTTAAGAAGCCCAATGGCTTGTGGGAAGAAACTATTGCATAGTCTGGTTGTGTGGGAACGAATGCTTCGGTACCTTTTCCCTGATGGCAGGAGTGTAAAGAGCATGTGAGATGGGTGTGTGTGATCATCCACAATGCTGGTGGCTTTTTGGATGCAGCGTGTGGTGTAAATGTCTGTGATGGAGGGAAGAGAGACACCTATGATCTTCTCAACTGTCTTCACTATCCACTGTAGGGTCTTTTCAGTCTGCGACGATGCAGTTCCCAAACCAGGCAGTGATGCAGCTGCTCAGGATGCTCTCGATGGTCCCTCTGTAGAATGTGGTGAGAATGGATGGTGGGAGGTGGGCCTTTCTCAGATGCATGGGGGTGGGAGGTAGGCCTTTCTCTTACCTCACTTCCTGTAGGTTCAAATGTGGCTCCAAACTGTGAGTGTGTGTGTGTGTGTGTGTGTGTGTGTGTGTGTGTGTTTGTGGTTCTCCCTGTGCATGCACAGGCTTTGTTTGGGTACTCCACTTTCCTCTCAGAGTTCCAAAGACATGCACCTTAGTGTGTGAGTGTTGTGATGGGTTGGCATCCTGTCTGGTATGTACCCAACCTTGCAGCCTAGGCTGGCTGGCATGGGCTCTAGGCCACCTGTGATCCTCTACTAGATGAATGGATGGATGAAAGTGTCATGGGCCTTCATGGTACAGTTCTTAGGTGGTTTCATTCTTATCTCACAAACCATTACTATTATGTTCAAATGTTGAATGACAGTGCAACCTCCTCCATGTTTCCACTTAGATGTGGAGTACCACAGGGATCTGTGCTTGGCCTGGTATTCTTCTCCATCTATATGTTACCTTTAGGTAACATTATACGTCAGTATAATGTCAACTATCATACTTATGATGATGACACTCAGTTATACTTTTCAGTTAAACTGAATGCATCAGTGCACTGCATCAGTTAACACCTTAGTTAAATGTCTCAAAGACATTGAAACATGGATGAATGCAAACTGCTTAGCACTAAACACAGATAAAACTGAAATCTTGTTGGTCGGGGGTAATGATCTTGCTAGAAGCACTTTCAGGTCAGCCCTTAATGCGGTGACTCAGTGTGCAACTTAGGCGTCATTCTAGACTCAAAACTCCCCTTTGGCTCTCATGTTAATGCAGTTTCACAAATATGCTTCTTGCAGCTGAGAAATATTGCAAAGCTGCACCGTTTTCTTAATGCAGAAGATACAGAGAAATTTATGCATGCTTTTGTCTATATCCAATTAGACTACTGTAATGCTTTACTGTTTGGATGTACAAACCAAACACTAAACACTTTGCAGCACATCCAAAACGCAGCTGCTAGAATGGTCACTAGAAGCAGAAAGTACGACCATATAAATCCAATACTGTCATCACTCCACGCATGCACACACATACACACACACACACACACACACACACACACACGCGTGCACACACACACTACTTGCTATAACAGTTCTGCTTTCACTTTATTAGTCACGGTAGGGAATGTGCTGTTTTACTTGGTATCATTTCCCTTTTGTACTGCCTTTGCACCTGACAGCTGAGTGTTCAGTAATTCATCATTTTCTCAAACAAACTGATAACATTTTGACAGATAAAGATCAAGACAACAAAGAAACTGTCCACTGAGACCAACAATATTTTCTAGCCTGTCTAATATAGCATAATTATCACCGCCATCAGAAGAAACATTTAAGTCTGAAAACACAAAAACATAGACATTATCATAGTTAGAAGAGAAAAGTAAATTATTCATTACTTTGACAAAGTGTCACTTTAAGGATATATATATTTTTTGCCTGAATTCAGACTGGGGCATACAATAGGCACTAGAGGAATTCACTATGATGGATATGAGCTGTGATACTCATTTGTAAAATTTTAGATCAGAATGGAAGGCGAAAGGATCTCTATACTCTATACAGACAGATTATACATCTAGAGATGGGTCTTGATCATAAATGTTCTAAAATACACTTGGAAAATTAAACAAATTAATGTGTTTATAATAATATGACCTTGCCAATTTTCAAAAAATCCTGCACTACATTAGGAATTGTGTGATATATTGAAGCAGTTGTGTCACAATGTGGAATGTAGAGAAATCTAGTTAACTGTGTCGCTTAAACTCTGTTTAACCTGTAATGCTTTCGATATCATCACATGTAAAATGCTTTCACACAAAAATTACTAATATCCTAAATGCCATATCATTAGGTCAAGTGTTTAGAGTAACTTGGTGTGAAAAAAACAGAACATAAATCAGTAATAGGAGAAGAACACCTTCGGCTGGTGTTAAAAGCAAACACTCATGACGTACGGTCAGCACCACTCCTCTTGTGGTCACTAAAGTTATCTACATTTTTCTTTTTTTTTCTTTGTAAAAAGAATCAATTGCCACCCTTACAAAATTACTTGTAACATTATCACTCCAATGTTAAAATTCTGGCTCTACCCCTATCTTTATGTCACATCTGCTACTGCATTAAGATTTGATCATTAATGGTTTCAGTGTGAAACTGTAAAATTTATATTAAAAGCAATCTAAGATATCATGAAGACAACAGGAGTGAATGGCCTAAAATATTTAAGTACTGTTCTAAAAAATTACAAGTATATATTAATCGGGTTGTTAGAAACACTACAGTAAAAGTAAGGAAACATTTCAACATTACATCAGTACTGCGTTTTTAAATTCAAAGGTTGTTTGATGGCTGTACCCTTAAACATAATGTATAGAGTTTTCAAATAAATATTTATATAATGTGATATAAGTTAAAAGAATCTTACATACTGTATATACGTAAACATGATGTTATGTTTATTTTAAAATGATTAATGAGGGGTTTTACATTTAACAGAAAATAAGGATGCTGTAATTACTGCCTTCTGGTTATTTATATAAAACCTGTGAAATTCATCTTTTCACATCTTGACGATGGCAATTTCAAAGACAAAGGATCTGGCACTTCTTTTTTTTTCAGGACAAAGGATCTGGCACTTTCAAAAATAAAATCAAGTTATTAAACATTGCTCATACATCCCCTGAGACAACAAGAAAAAATGCTGTGATGAGCTCTGCATGCCTGCTTAGGTAGACATAACTGGGGGAAACCATAGAGGTGTACAAGCATTCAATATCAAAAACTTTATTAACATTAATGAGTAGCTCTGTCTGTTTTGCTAGTGCATCTATGGACCTTGACCTGCAGCTTGCAGAATTGCTTGACAGCAGACAGCTGAATAAAGATGTAATTGTTAGGTTTTACATAAAATGATAAATCTTTAGCACATTAACTGGGAGGGTCAGGGTTAATCATGGTTAAGCTGTGTCTGGTCTCTTGATATACGTAATAATGCATTGTAATGCTTTATTTGTTTATTTATTTTTATGTAATTCCACACGGCTTGTTCTAGAGTTCATTTCAATTAGCATACAGTACATACGCATATTAATGGAGTATGAAGACACGTGCTGTTTCTTTGTACCTTCTCTTAAGGTTACTACAAACCTTTCAGCAAATATGCATCACAGCCTTTCATAAGCTTCACCCTTCCGTTTTCATATTAGCTAGGCATCGGGTACGGTACATTTAACATGAAAGATGAGGAAAGACGCTGAGGAATTAAAACATTTCATGGTTGGTGTAGATTTTAATCTTTAGGTTAATTTCCACATTGGCCCATCAGGTAGTGCAGTAGTTAAGGACACCATCTTACAAACGGCAGCTGAGTCAAGTCCCACAAGCAATGGGCTCAACCTCAGGTAAACTTTGCAGTAGTATAGAACTGGCCAATTGTCAAGTTGTTTTTCATAAAAGTGTCATCCGAGTAACCAGATGTAAGAGATACAGTTATTCATAATGTCTTCTTTTCTATACTGGATTTTCAAAAATAAGTCTGCACCTCAGTCAACAAATTAGTAGGAATTCAGCACTGAACTAGAACTCTGTAAAAGTAATTGATTGTTTACGGCAACACATTTCTGTTATTATTTCGTTTCACCTTCCTCCTATAACCATATTCTGTTTTTTAGACCTGCTCTTGTTAATTTACTGTTTAACCCCATAAGGGCTTTTAACAGTACACCATAGAAACTGCCTTTGTATGTGAAATCCTCAATGGAAAATTTAATTAAACTCAAAAATGAGACATATTGTGATCCTAAGAGAACATCTGGTGAGGTATAACAGGACTGTGGTTTTATGGTGCATTGTTTATACAGTTGACTACTCATGCCATCTTTATTTATGGTATAGTCTAAGGCCTGTCACAGTCTGTTCCGTTTATGGAAAGATATGTCAACATTGGTGTTCACCTAATTGTTTTGCTTATAGTAGCTAAATGGAGAACAGATTGCAGGTATTTTGACAACGGTCTATCAGGAGAGAGTGTGTTCTTGCCGAGGGAATGGGTGGAGAAATTAAATCTTGGTTGAGACATAAATGCTTTGTTTAGCCAGCTTAACATCCTTCTCTTCATAACACATTAATGTGCTTCTTGGCTACCCTAAACAAACCATAATACTGTTGACCAACAGAGGTACAATACCTCTTAGAAAATTACACATCATAATTATTTTAACTTTGACTTTTAAAATAATGGCACGCACCAAAACATTTATTCCCAGAGGGGGAAAAAAATGCAATACGTTTTTAATATGTTATTCGTTTTCTGATAAACAAAAGGGATTGAAACACAATGTTATTTTCTCTGATTGAAAATGTGTTCCTACTTTGCCAATTGAAGAGAAAAGACTTCAATTTTCTTCCAAAGTGGACTTTTCAGACTGTGGATTTGATTTTTGGTAAAAGTGAACCTAGGCACTGCTTATATTATCAAAGGTACATAACTGCACAAGGCAATGGTTTAGGCTGAATGGTGACATCAGGGGCATCATCTACTTTACCAAGGTAATAACAAAGTAATTAGAAATTTGTGAAATGCATTGCAATTAATAAATCATAATATTAGCTACATAAAAGTTGCATGTATAAAATAGAGTAATGTCTATTATTATCATATTTAATTGTAATTAAAAGAAAAACATCTGGTGAGATATACTCAGGATTTTCCCCAAAAAGCAGACAGAACCCCTGAGCCTGACTGGCCTGTATCAGCTCTCGAGCTGTATCATCTTTAGCCAGGCTTTGTGTTATGTTCTGCTTTCAGTGAATATGGACATTCACTCCTCTGACCATGATTTTGTCTGCTACTGCCCCTCTCCAGCTGCTTCTGTTGGACTCTCTTCTGTTGAGCCCCTCCCTGCATCACTTCATGGATGAAGGTCTGTTCATCTGTCCTCCCCATAAGCTCCTGCCCGCTTCTCCTGCCCTCATGGCAGCATGTTCTGTTCCATATCTCTCAAGCTTTCCCTTGCCAAGGCTAAGCTCCTACTGACTCCATCTGCTAAAGTCTGTTTTGGGGAGGGGGGCATTTAATTCCCACATGGACTCTTCATGTCTAGTCAGAGATGATACCCAGCAGACACTTCTCACTACCTACCACTGATACTCTTGATTTGATCATGGTCTGCTCGGTGTGTCCCAGCGTCCCCTGGTTTCCACAGAGCCAGCCTACCCCTGCTCTCTGCTGGGGTGCTGTTCACCAGCAGCTTGCTGGGCATCTCATTCTCCCACAACACATCTGCGCCCCCATGACTCTTTGACTGACACGTCCTCTCCTCTGGTCTACTTTTTCCTGTCTGTGCCCCATGTGTGGCTCAGCTGTCGCCTCTGCTGTAACCTTTTCTGGGCCCCTAGCTCATGTGCACTACCCACTGGGCTGTCTGTTTGTCCATCTGCTGCCCTGGGTTTTGCTCTCAGCAACTGGTGTTTTCAACCTAACTCCCCCTCCCCATAAAGGATCCCTAGTGTTTTCTTCTCTTTCTTTGCCACTATGCTTTCTCATGTTCCCATCGAAGATTCACTATCAGGTTAGCTGTGTTTACCTTTTTTTTACTCCAACAGACTTAGATCCTTAGACCCCCTTACTGTCATGAGTTAACAATGATTCTGCAAAGCACCAGCTGCACATTTTATTAAAGTACCTAGTCATCATGGCATCTTAATTTTGGGGAACAGATCAATACAATCCTCAATGTGAATGCGCCTGCATAATCTCATGGTCCCTCACCATCATACGTGTTACTAGGCATATTTTGAGAGGACTTTAGTCACCCTAAAATATTCTGTAGCCTCACCCAAATAAATTAAAGAAAAAATTTCAGTGCAAACATGGTTTCATCTTTCATTACATTATTACGTTATTCATTTTCTTTAAATGTCACATAAAGTTTCCCAACATGCTATTAGTTTATTGGTGGCATTAGGACCTAGGGGAAAATAGTGCTGGGTAACTAATTCAGTAAAGTATTCCAACTGGCTACATTTGAATAGTTTTAATACTAGGAGTAACAGATCAACTTTGATTCTTCAATTAAAACAGACTGTTGTTTTACATCAACCATAGTTACACACTGACCAATTGATTTATTGCGTAATGCACAAAATCTATGAAGCTACATAATGATGAATAGAATTCAGCAGCTTCTGGTGACAACCCTTCTCCCTGCTAGGGAACTTACCAGTGGATAAGCAAAATAACATGGAGCTGCAAAACATCAGGTTTACTGTGACCATCACGGTGATGATGATTTTTCTCATCAGTCCTGGACAGAACGTATTTATTTATGAATATCTATAATATGCATTAATCAAAGCTGAGGGTCAGCTATTACTAAATCTGCTATAGTGTCTGTTATGAAGGGACTTTTAACATGATCAAACATTAATAGTCAATTTACATTTTGGGACTATTTAAAATACTCGTAGTGGAGACCCCAACCCCATTTTTAAAATGCAGTGACACGTCTGCTCACTATCATTAAAATATCCAGTCTGACTCACTGTGCATTATGAAGATGCTTCATGGCTTATATGGATTCACCTACTGGCACTGTTAAGGCCACGTGAACTTTGTTTAAATGTTAACTGATAATTTCAAATAAAGTCTACAATTCCACAATTTGAGTGGAAAGAATGAACACAAAATAGAGAGCAGCAAGAAAAGAATAGAAGTATAGGGAAAAGACAGGAATATTAGGAGAAGGACAAAGAGTTCGTCAGTAACAAAAGCCGTCATTGACAAGAAATTTAATTGAATTGTTGAAGACCTTGTTGGGGGAAATAACAGTATAGTTAGTATAGTTTGAATAGCTAGTGGATAAACGAGTAACCAACAAAGGCTGTATTCCAGTGACATGGTGAATTCCATGTAGTGTGAAGGGGACCATAATGAGTGAACAGTAATAAAAGAGGTGTGGCTTTGGGATGTGTCACCGCACGTGTGTGTTGGTCAAGTGGGTCCTGGGTAGGCACAGACTTCACAGCATTGTTTTCTTTGAATATTTTACTGCATGCGTAGCAACCCCTGTAGAAATTCAAATGTTTCTCTTTTCCCTTCATACGGCTATGTACAGGACCTAAATAGTGGGTGTATTTTAAGAATTCCACAAAATTAAACAAAAATCACTTAAAAGAAATTCAGAAGTACTTAATCATACCACTATTTACTTGGAATGCATTTAGTGTACTTTGCTTCATTCATCATTCTAACTGATCATGTTGTTTTTCTCTGTAAAGTGCAAACCACATCAGAGTACAATATCATGCAGTTGGTACTTTAGACTTGAGTGTACCTTGACTTATTTTAAGAACCCTTTTACACGGCATTGCAAAATGTCCCAGTTTCAACCAAAGTCAAAATTTCCATACACTATCTTATTCAGTAATGTTAGTGTTTTCCACAATTTCCCATCTTTTTTTTTCCAATACAATTTGCATTGTGCATGCACAAGAAAAAGAAGCAGTCTTACTTCATAAGCCCTACCAGTACTTATACCTACTCAAACCTTCACTTTGAAATTCACTTTCAAAGGTCAAAAAACTAATTAAAGGATCCATTATATTTGTAAGTTACTTATATACTTTTCAAGGGCCATTTCTGAGACCCTAGGGGATTAAGAATATATATTATATTTGATGTGCAGAGTTTAAAAGGCAGTGTCTGTCAAAACCTGATACAGGCAACATTGGTGCAAATTCCTTAGGCTAACATAAATTACTTGTTGACACAAAAAATACTGTTATGAAGATGTGCATTTGTAAGGTCTACATTTCCTCAGACTGTTTACATAACTCCAGTGTTAGATAAAATTTGGTTATCTCTGAGCACATTATGAAGCTTAAAAGGTGAATTCATAGCCACCCAGAATCCTTGTATTTGTGTACAAATTTCATTCAACCTGCAAATTCTTTGGAGCGGTCACTTAGGCATTCAACAGTTTTATCATGAATACTTGCCCTTTTGAGGCAATTAGCATGCTTTTGGAGGTAAAATACCTTTGGCAGATACCAAGTGGGTGCTTTGTGTATGAAGAGTCATGTGGCCAGCCCAATTTCCCCACCTCAACAAGTTCCTTTGAGTTTGAGGGTTTTTTTTATGCCCTGCCACTTAAATTTCAGTGGATACCACATGCTTATCTCTAAGGATTCTGCCAGCAACTTAAAGGCTGATATAAAACCCACTTAACGTTTTCCAATCAAAGGACAATATTTTAATGAGAAGCGCACACACAGATGAACTGAGCTGGCTGCATTTGTGATTCGTGCGCTGAGCACCTGGAGGAAAAGGACCTGCTTCAGTTCAAATTACACCCAGCAGCATAAATACAAACCCTGCCTTTGCATTTTTTCTCATTAATATTCCTATTAACAACTGCTTTATACTACGGAGGCTATGCCTCCAAACTGTATTTTAGCAGCACACACTATATTTTAAAAGTGCACACATAAGCTCAATGATTTTTTATTTTTACTTCAACCGTATAAATTATCGTTAATTATTTAAAATTATATTAAAAATGGAGTTTTAGAAAACAAATTAATAAAGTATAGAAACTGTTTTAACATTGTACACTTATTTGTCTCTTCAATGTATTTGTAAACAGTGCCTTAACAGTGAAAATGAGCAAGTCCACTCATAACCTTCTAATTAAGCTCGCTGTGGATATTTCAAAGATAGCCCAACCAACAGTGCCTGGCAGTCAAGTTTGCATACATGGGATGAAATAAATCTAAATGAGACAGGACAATGTAAAGCATGTAGGAAATGGAGAATGTCATTTAAAAGACATATTAAGGTTACCAAAATAACCAAAGTTAAAAACATGAAAACTAACAATGTGAATGATAAGTAGGTATATATTAACACTTTAGTAAGGTTTTTAAACACAGTGTGTGTGTGTGTGTGTGTGTGTGTGTGTGTGTGTGTGTGTACATGAGTGTTTATTGCAGTGGTTTAGCATGCTGTCACCTGTAGTCACTCCCTTGCATTCTACTGAACAATAGAAAATACGTTAGCCAGATAGGATGTCAATCAGCCATAACAGTATGACCACATGTCTAATAGTGAGTAGGTTCTGCTTGTATTGCTTCTAACACATCAACTTCACTTGCTGCTGAGTATATCCCATCCATTTCCAGGTGCCACTGTAATGAGATAATCCATGCTGTTCAGTTCAGCTGATCAGTGTTGCTCTGACAATTAAGAAAGACACTGATCAGGGAAAAAGGAGAAATGAAGAGGTGGGCCATCCTCCAGCCCTGTGACTATATTAATGTGTACAGAATCTGTACAGCATGTAGGACACGTTTCCACAGGTAACCTGACACCCGTTTGTTGACCTTATATTGTTGTGAAATAATATATGTTAAACAGTCAATGGCATACAAAGTCACTGTTATAGTTTTGTATTTCCCAGCCAACTGTAAGTGTCCAGTACTTTAAAGGACTTTATAGCCCATCTTAATGATCAAACTGACGCTAACAATAACATTGTGCCAACTGACGGCAGGGATGGCCTTTGGGCATCATGTATTATTAGATATGTATATAATAATAGTTGAGAATATATAAATTATCTGTGTAGTGGTATTATCCCTAAAATCTACATTTTAATGGAATGCAGGAAAGTGCTCTTGTTGTTAGATTAGGTTTTTCCAAAGCTGCTATGCTTTTAAAAAACTCCTCATGAAGTATTTACAGGTACTTTAGCAAGAATAGTAAATGTTGCAAACATCATCACTTCACTGGTCCTATAAATAACTATCAGCTTCTTAAACAGTTTTTTTTTTTTTTTGATCAAATGGAAGAGTCAGCACTGCATTAAATAACTATGAATTATCTCTTCATCTGCCACACAGAGTGGCACAGTTACAATGTCTCTTTGTTTATTCATGTATATGATTAAATGATATAGGATTTTAACACGTGATTGGGGGGGTGAATAGGTTTGCGCTATAATTAGATGCTTGTTCATCGCTGATTCCTAAATTGACTGTACAAAGGGTAAACAGGGACTACATAAAAGTAACAGGGTTCTAAATTACTTTGAATTGCAATGGTGGATTTATTCAAAATTAATTTAATGACACAGTGGAATGGGGATGAATAGAAAAAGTGCAATTAAATGTTGGAAGAAATTTTTTCCCTCACAACATGCTATATTAGTAATATCTATCACTATAAAGCCAAATAAGGACATGTCTGTTAAAAAATGGCAATGTAATGGATTACCAGGGGCACAGGCTCTTTCATTGGCTGTGAAAGATCAAAGAGAATCACAGATTTATCAGGATCCTGTTTTGTGTTTCTTTTTTTTTTACATTTGCAGAGAGACGCAACAAGCTGAATTATGTCTATATTACATTTTTAAGAGCACTTCTATCTGGTAGAAACTCATTATTCTTGAATTTTAAATTATGTGCAGCTTCAGGCACAGCACCATGTTCTATCTTGAAAGTATTTTTTATGCAAATATATTCTACCTCGGGTATTAATGATGGAAGGCCACCCCGAATAAACAGGAGGGAAGCTTACAGCTAACTGCTACGCAAGGTATGCTGCCAAATTAGCAGAGAGCTCTTTGCGAAGTGCCTGTTTGTCCTTAAGGTGCTCAGTACTCATTTCCTTTGAGTAGTTTGGTCTTGACCAGAACCCCACACTCAATTGTGCTTACACACACACACACACACACACACACACACACACACAGACACACACACGCTGTCTGAAATACTGTTAAGTTTCAGATCAAACAAGAATAGCAATTGTTATTATTATTATTATTAATAATAATAATAATAATAATAATAATAATAATAGGACATGGAATAAAATAAATATGCCATGTTGGTGGTTAGGATCTATGTTTCTTACAGACCTTGATGATAACACAGATTACAAACTGAATACATGGTTATGGCACTTGTGTCTGTGCAGTGACAAAGAGGCAAGGTAAAATAAAAAAAGGAAAACAGAAATGAGCCAAAGCACTGTCCCAGTTTTAGTGTGGTGTTTGCATTCACACCACTTCCCACAACAGCTCTTCTCTAACACACATATAACATTTAGAAAGCACAAGTTTCACAGTTTTTATGTTTTCTGTATTTAATATACTGTATAATTTTCTTACATGCTGAACATTGTGTAATTGTCATACATGCTGAACACTGTTGAACTAATGCACTGATGGTGTTTTTTTCCAGTTGCACACTTACTTTAAAATTATTTTGAATAAGCACAATTCTACTATATGCTCATAGGTTTCATTCAACAAGTTTGGTTTTGCTTTATTTTATTGTCTTTTACTTTATTTTTTAGTAGACTGAGGGAGGTGCAGTAGCTCAGTGGTTGCATCACAAACAAGAGGAGCTCTAGTGAAGGTTTGGCGTACATGTGGAGAGACCACATGTCAGCTCCGAGGCCAAACCAAAGCTACCACAGGTACCAGAAACTAACAAAGATGGCTTATGATGAGACGCTTAAGATGGGTTCTCAGTTTCCCTTACGTGGACCGTGTCACACCCAAATGCAATGAAGTCTGCAGTATTACTCAGCACATGGATCAGTGCAAAGCTCTGCTGACAATAGAGAAGAAAGCAAAACTGGAATGGCACAACCATGTTGCAAGATCAGACGGCAACTCCAAGGTCAACCTGAAAGGAATGGTACGCATCAAGAAGTGGGAGAGAGAGAAAGAACTGGGAGGAAAACATCACAGACTAAACTCCAATGAGCTTTTCAAAAACCCAAGCACTTGTCCATAGCCAGCAAAGGTGAAATACACTAATTGAAGGATGTGGATGATCTATTCATGCGTCACCTCTCTGTTTCATACGGTGGCCGTGAAGTGCATATGGCGTTCTGCCAAATTTCTGCAGTTCATGTGAAAAAAATCTTGAGATTTTGAAAGGGACACAAAAAAACAGCTACGCCGGGGTCAACGGATGTTAGACGTATTTATTAT
>JABJVR010008589.1:0-10527 GCA_025773905.1 Chitala chitala | reverse complement strand
CAGAACCTAAAACATCATCTTTTTCATCTATGCTTCCATCACTCCATTGTTACAAGGCTGTCTGTTTGTACATGTTTGTACATGTTTTTCTAGTTTATAAAAGCAGTTTATACATGAACCCTTGGGCCTGGGGCTCCATTCCTTCCTAGAGTCTGTGCATGGAGTCTGCATGTTCTCCCCCAGCTGGTGGGTTTTCTCTAGGCTCTCCAGTTTCCTCTCATAGTCCAAAGACATGCAGGCTAGGTTGATCAGTATTTGCAAATTGCCTGTAGTGTGTGCCCTGTGGTGGGTTGGTGCCCTGCCCAGGGTGTCCCCTGCCCTGTGCCCCCTTGGATGGGCTCCTGACTTTCCACAACCCTGATTTGTATAAGATAGTATAAATTATTGTGTTGGTGTGGCTTTTTTTCTTGTCAAGTAGAGAGCAGCTGTAACAACCCAAAGCATTTTTTTTTTAAGGCAAAGCAATTTCCCCCTGGGATTAATAAAGTTCTTTGAAGCTTTAATCTATTTACATTTACTTGTTCATTTAAATTCCCCAGCCTAACTCTTTAGCATACTTACACATTTTTGTTATAAAAATGGCACATGCAAAAGCATTTGTTTTGTTCAGAATATAACAGGAGCAATGAATGTGTAAAATAAATTTCAAGACTTTGTATCAGTGCAAAGTTTTATTTGGCATGAGCCTGACAAGATGACTGAAAAAGGTGGTGATCGGGGTCCTTCTGCACAAGCAGAAACTCCTCAGCAGGCATCTTCTCACCCGTCTTCCAGCAACTGCTTCTGCAGGTGTAGACAAGGACTGTCCCAAACTCCAGCTGCACTTCTGAAATATCACACAGACCAACAGCACAGAAATCCACCAAATGTAACAAAACTTTACTCATCCTTTTGTGGATGTTTTTGTTTTAATCAGTTTAATTTACTCGACAGAGGTCAATCTGCATTTTTGTACAAAAAGTAAATGTTTGCTACTTTAAAACCCGCAGCACAATACAGCTTTGCCAAATATCTTTAAATACCACCCATATCAGCAGCTACCTAATAATTATCTTATTAAAATTACTGCTTTTGTTCCAACTTGACTAGCATTCACATTTTAGTTATTGTTTGAAAATTAGCCTGTTAGCCCTCTGCTGTCCTGAGTATCAACGGTTTAAACCAAACTACTTCAGCAAAGACATAACAGAATAGGTTAAAAGGCACTGCACGATAACTGAATCTGAACCAACCTGAACTCACACTGCACTTAGCGATAATTGCAGGCATAAGCTGAAACTCAAAGATTCGAACATCCCCACAGCGGCTACATGGTGGTACCATAATTTCTGAGGTGGGTTCTGTAATGAACAAAGGAGACCCACTCCAACTGTATCTGTGGTGACAAAAAAAAAAAAAAAAAAAAAAAACTGTTATGTACAGTATTTCTGGTGAAAAAGCCACAAGTAGTGATGTTGTAAAATTCTAATACTGAAGTGGGACAAAAAGGTCTCTTGAGAATGTACTATGAATTCATCAATCACTTGATAATTAAATGTAAACAACTGCACAAAGATATTAAAATGAAGATGCCCTGGACCCTTATTTAACCCTTTGAACACCAGTAAGATTTAAGAGTTGAGCAAACATTTAGTAACCAGGCCCCCATTTACCACCAAGTAATATCTGTATTCTTCAGCAGGGCATGTGGTGTAAAAACCTCTGCCAAGTCCATGCGTGGACCTTTAACCGGATACCAGTCGATCTGCTGTGGCAACCCCTAATGGGAAGCAGCTGAAAGCTGACTGACTGATATTCAATGCTCTACAGTACTTCAAATCTTTGAAATTGTGTAGATAATATAGTTTACACATTTACAGCAACTTGATTATTTATTATAAATCTGACTTGTCTATATATACTGTAAATTCAATTCAATTCAATTTATTTTTATATAGCACCTTTTGCAACAGCATGCCTCAAATAAGGTAAAGTCAGTCAATCAGTCATCATCTATACCACTTCATCCTGTTAAGGGTTGTGGGAATCCTGGAGCTCATCGCAGAACACATAGGGTGCAGGGCAGGGGGACACCCAGGGCAGGGGGACACCCAGGGCAGGGGGACACATACAGTATAAGATTAAGATTTATTTAAATTAATCTTTCATAGGCACTGATAGAGAAACCTCTTAAAGCTTGAGACAGCAGACATGAATGTGATTATTTTCTCCATGTAGACCTATGGCATTAGAGACCTTTATTCCACTGCTGTAACAACCTATGCACACAAATTTCAAGGTACTAATATCTGAGTACAACAATCTTCCTATGAATGTCTATTGTTGTATTTTTCGCAATCACTGACCAAGGGCACACATATCACCATATTTTCTTTGATTGTACACCTGTCAAATAAAGGATAATGAACAACTAATATGTCAGTATTCCATTAAAAAATACTTATTTTTCTGCTTTATTATGATTGCCATGTTATTTACTCAAACTGGAGATATTGTACATGTGAACTCCTATTTCACAATACACAAATATTAATCTACTCCTGTAAACATGTTTATGTAATGAATTGTCAACTTCACACAAAGATGCAGTGTCAATTCAAGATGTTAAACTGTAATCCAGCACCCAACACAAAACAGCAAATTAATTTGACTGCTGTAAGTTAAAGCTTTTGCTAGTGTCTGCTTACCTTAATATTTGTTCTGGACAAAGTGAAATACGCTTCATGAACTTAGAGAAGATCTTGTCTCCATGCCTGACTTGAGCTTTTTCATACTGCTCTAGATCTCCTTCACTCCCACCACTGGACAAATAGAGAACCACCAGACAGGTTTCAAAGGAACATTCAACCAGTACTGAACAAATCCAGCAGTGCCAAGGCATACTGACATGTGGCAGATAATACAGCCCTTGTAATTCCTAATATTACTAGAACATTGTTGAATGTTAAAAAGTTATATGAAGTTAGGAAAAACTGACACCAGGTGGCACTTATCTGAAACATAGACAGGCTGTGCATACGTGTTCGGAAATGTACTGCCTACCTGTCAAGCTGCACAACAATCTCTCCTTCTCTGGCTTGATATTCCTGCAACAACCTCTGGGCATCCTTCAAGTTCATTTGTGGATCGAGGGCTTCCTCGTCTAGCACGCTTATGTAGTAAGGACTGAAGACAGGAACAGATTCATGGCTAACCGGATCAGAGGAGGCACAGCAAGCCTCATGCATGCTAAGGTCCTGCATCTTCTTGCTGATATCAAGCTTTGACACATTGTGTGCAGTGCCTAAGCCTTCCTCCTCCTCCTCTTCAACACCCCAGTCATCTGCGTCCTCACACCAGTCTCTTGTTGTCATGGAGACATTCTTTGTCTGAGCCTGCCCTGGCTCCTGGACCCCAGCAACCACTATCAATTCAGATTCAAGGCACTGGGACCGCAGGGCTGTCCAGCTGTATTATACAAATGGTGCACAAATACAACACAAACATACACACAGCACAAATGTCATAAGAAACATGTTTCCCATCAGCTGAAATTTTAGAGAGAACATGACATGAGTCTACCACTGCTACAAACTTTGTAAACTATAAATTATCAAGAACAGCATGTGTGTCTACAGAATCATTCAGCACGTAACCCTAACCCTGACCCTGACCCTAAACCCTAACCCTAACCCTGACCCTAAACCCTAACCCAACCCTAACCCTAAACCCTAAACCCTAACCCTAGCCCTAACCCTAACCCTGACCCTAAACCCTAAACCCTAACCCTAACCCTAACGTTCTACAGAATCATTCAGCACGTAACCCTAACCCTAACCCTAAACCCTAAACCCTAACCCTAAACCCTAAACCCTAGCCCTAACCCTAAACCCTAACCCTAAACCCTAACCCTACGTTCTACAGAATCATTCAGCACGTAACCCTAACCCTAACCCTAACCCTAACGTTCTACAGAATCATTCAGCACGTAACCCTAACCCTACCCCTAACCCTAACCCTACCCTAACCCTAACGTTCTACAGAATCATTCAGCACGTAACCCTAACCCTAACCCTACCCCTAACCCTAACCCTAACCCTTCTACCATTACATTATTACACAAAGCTCTAACTGTCATCATCTACATTATTTTAAGGTTTCTGGATAAGACTTGCAACTTGAATAAATATTAAAATGAACACCAAATAGGTATTACTAATTACGCCATTTATATTTCTTTCATTTGTTTAATTTTTTCAGATAAAACTGTTGAACTTTTGGGTGCAACCATTTCAGAAGACACTATATAAAATAGACTGAACTAAATAGAAGGGAACCATTAAGCAAATTATGCAAAAAAAACTGCACATAATTAAAACATACATATAACATGAACCACAACCATTAAAAATTCAAACAAATGACTTGCACACATTTCATTAAAATAAAATTTTACTATCAAATATAGCACAGTTCTAACACAAAAAAAGAGAAACTGACAAGCTCCATGTGTGATTAAATTTATGTGGTGACAGTCATGACAACTGTGCTAGGAAAAATGTTATGGCTGTTCTGAAGGTTATCTACTAAAGCAGATTCCACGCTTTTTTTTTTTTTTTAAGTACAGTACTTTATTAATCCCTGAGGGAAATTACTATTTTGCATTTAACCCATCTTCTGGGGGGAGCAGGAGGCAGTCACATGCGGTGCCTGGGGAGATAGCATTTGAACGTCTTGCTGAAGGACACACCTGGCTGGTCTTTGAGGGAGGAGACTTCCACGTCCCAGCCTCATGTTCTACCAGTTGAGCCACCAGGCCACTAAATAAATACGCTTGGAAATGTCCAGAATTGAGCAGTATTTTGAATCGTGAAATCTATCGGATACAGTAACGTTACCTTTCAGACTTTCCACTACACTGCGTTCCAGGGCAGGCAAACACATTTATGGTGCGATGATACGGAGACGCCACCAGGGGGCAGTATACTTGCACAACGTGTGCGGCTCCGGTGCCACAGACCACGCAACAAGGATACTGGAGCGAAATCGAAGGAAGGGCGTCCTGGAAAAGGGGATGACTGAGTACATACTGCATAGCCTCACGATTTCATAAAACTGTCCTGAATGGTAGACAATTCAGTGCTTTACCACTGCGTGAATATTATTTCACTGGTGAATAACTGCAGTACAATAAGTTATTTGGGATTTATTTTAATTACATCTGTACTTTCATACGCAACATATTTTGCTTTAATTTCAATGACTTGATCGTGATCGTCCAAAGAGCACATGGAGAAAATGTACACTACGTCTCTGCAAGTCAGTTCGAACAGATCCTAAAACTTAAGGTATTCCCACGGCGAAAAGACAGCGTACCAATAACTTTCGTATCGTTGTCATCTTCCTGTTTCACACCACATGGAATGGGTGCTTTTTTATATTAGTAAAATTTTATTTAATTAGCCTTGCATCTGCAGTCAGTTGGTAGACTGGTTAACTATTAACAAATGTCAAAATAACGTTTTGAATTGTGACAAATCACAAGTCGCTTACCGGCACACCCCCGATTTTGCTGGTGACACACGTGCTCTTGTCCTTTCTCCCAACAGCACCATCACAAAGCCCTAAAAGCACCGGTGCACCCGCCTCTGCCATGGGACGTCCAGCTAAAGCTCCTCACTGAAATACCGATGAATACAGAAAGGTAGTGCGTATATGGTACAGAAACGCACAGTGTATGTTAAAATATGTTGACGTATTACATCAGGTACGTTTTGCTTGTTTGAAGAAACTAGTTTACATAAGTAATGCTTTAAAGTTGCGTGTCGTATTTTAAAACTAGAATACACAAACTGAAGTCCTTAACGAAGTATTTTCGGTATCTCATAATCTAATGACACACGAATCTGTCAGAATCTATTGTTTTTATATTCATTCGGGATATATCACGATAGTTAAAATAAAAATGGATTTTCAGACTTCGTCAATACAGCGAAAAATACTCCAGTTTCTGTATGCTTTATTTTTAAGTTACAAACCTAGTTTAAAATGCTTGTAGTTAATTACATTTTACAATAAAATTATTTCTTGCCTATATGTGAAACCTCTCTAAAGGAGAATAAACAGCTAAGTAGATATACGTTCTAACTACGCCGAGCTCCAGTATCACTGTAAAGTACATCCGTAAGTGCGTCGCAACTGTCGTTACACATCAAGAATATTTGAACTGTCGTAAAGGTCGTGACCCGGATGTAGTCCTTTTTAATTTTAAGGGTCATTGCCATCACTACCTGAGTTAGTTGCTCTTACAGCCATGCCGTCCGATACGAAACGGGTCCGAGGTCCGGATGAGTCACAGTCTCCGCTTCTTTTTGTAACGAAAACTGCAAAGACTTCTGCGGTACCGAAGTCTATCAGAGAGGATGGTCGTCAGCGTGGTCAGGCGGACGTGAGGCCAGTCTTTGCACGGTGCGGGCTCATCACACAAGCCAAGGGGTCAGCGTACATAGAGGCGGGGAACACGAAACTGATCTGCTCTGTGTATGGACCGAGAGAGACAGAGCGCAGGGATGAGACCGATATGACAACCGGGCGCCTCGTGTGCGACTTCAGGTTCGCCCCGTTTTCGTGTCGTAAAAGAGGCGCATGGATCCAAGGCAGCGAGGAGAAGGACATGTCGCAGGGATTGCTAGAAGGTCTGAGGCCCGGGGTGTGTTTGCATAGGTACCCCAGATCTCAGATTGAGGTTAATGTCATGGTATTACAAAATGACGGGTCGGCGATGGCTCATGCAATCACGTGTGCGGCTATGGCTCTAGCGGACGCAGGAATCGAGATGTACGACGTGGTCCTCGGATGTTCGCTTTGTCAGGATGGAAACACGTTCCTCATAGACCCGACGTTCCAGGAGGAAAGCGGAAGCTGGACTGCAGGATACGGAGAAAACCAGGGCAGCGTGACGGTGGCGCTTCTGCCAAACCTAAACCAGGTGTCTGGTTTACAGTCCGACGGCTTACTGCGAGAGGCTACCCTGTCCGAGGCTGTGCGCGCCTGTATCGAAGGATGTCAGAAGCTATACCCTGTCATCCATCAGGCGCTGCTGAAGTCTGCGCGGAGAAAAGATCCGACAGCTCAACATTAGTCCGTTGGAGTCTTCTGTTTTGTTCTTTTATTCTTCTACAATTTAGCTGCTTGAAAATGTGATATTTCTTAATACTGCTGTTCTGTGCTTTTGTCCAGTTTAGTTTGTATGGTTGTAAAATGCATATTTTATGACGTTAAGAATTTTAAATGGCATATTAGTACAAAACTGCCTTAATTTGGAAAAAGTTGTGATTATTCTGTGTACAGTAAGCATTCTTAATTTGCTGTAACATTTGATTGCAATCTTTATTTCTTTATAAAATGCTTGATAAAGATGTGATGATTTTGGGGACAATGCAGGCTGGTTTTTTTTTTATTTTTCTTTGAGCCCTGAACAAAAATGACAGTTCCTTGCAAAGTGCATTTCCTGGCAAAAAAAAAAAGATTATGGTTATATTCCGTCTTACCTCAAACAACAGTATGCACTTTGTATCAACAGTGGTTTTATAAATATGTAAAACAAACACATGGATTTGCCTTTTTAGCATTTGGATGACCTTTTTACCAAAACCAGACAGGGAACATTGAGGAAAGTGATTTAATCTTCAGAGACAAGACAGTTTTTGTTCATAAGAAGGAGAGGAGAAAACGGGGCGAACCTGTAGTAGACATCTGGAGTGCTGACTTTCTGTTACACAGACAATAACATATCTCTGGTTGGATGTTCAGTAAGAGCAAGCGACAACCTTTGATCCACATCTGCATTGTAATAGTCATGGTTACCTGAGGAGAGGGATATACAAGGGATGATAGGAAAGGCTTGATGGGCTGTTGATGTTTTTAGAACATCCATAACCTCCCTTACACTCAAACCCTTTACTCTGGTCTACATCACTTGTGATGAAGTAGGAACTCAATAAGGTCTTCATGTGCTGCAATGGTTCCAAGGCAGTCAGGAGATGTGAAAACCTAAGAATCAGCATGGTCACTTGCTATGGCCACCACATAAGTGGGAAGCATTTTCATATAGTTACATTGTTTTAACTACAATATTACAAACAGGTCAAAGTAGCATAATCCCTAACACCACATGTTTTGGTCAAAGACACACAAAACATCTCACTATACTAGTCAGTGCTATTCACTTTTAAACAAACTATACAGTGGAACCTCAGTTTACAAACACCTCCCTTCATGAACTTTTCAGTTCATGAACTATATTTCTGTCCAAAAAATACCTCAGTTGATGTACTACGTCTCGGTTCACAAACCACGTAAAATGGCAACGAAGGTTGCACATGTGCGTCAACTGCTGTTTAGCTCGACTCTGTACAGGTAAGGTAACGTTAAGTTTATATTTATTATATTTGTCTATATTTTATCTGTTTAGTAATGTGTTTGTCATTTTTTGTGTTAGATTTAATGATTTTCTTAGGGTCCAGGAACGGATTAATCCATTTTACATTGATTTCTATGGGATAAATGGTTTCTGTTCACAAACCTTTTGGATTATGAACCGCCTTCAGGAACCAAGGTTCCACTGTAATCTAAATGAAACCATTGGCTACATTTAAAAACAGCTTTCAACAATGGCTGAATATCTGAAATATAAAAAAACTATATGTGTTTGTTGTACATTACAATATGTATTGATTTAATCTTCACTGTTAAAATTACCCGAATCCAGTTCGTTCACCATGGACACAATAAGGTCCAGCCTGGACCAGCCAGCAGTGCACCCAATGTATGTCTGAATAACACCATCTTAAGGCCGTCAAGAAAAGTGGGCAGCTTTTTTGGGGCAATTTCAACACGTGCACCTTCCGGAGGCAAGGACGTGCCTCTGAGGCGAACGCACTGAGTGCAATGGTGACGATAACTGCCAAAACCATGTGGAGCAATCTGGATGGGTTCGTTGCTGTCACAGCTTGTGACCTATAAATATAAAATAACATAATTGTGTCAAACGTTTGTGATAATACTCTAAACATCCAAAAGAAAACAAGAAAAACAACAGGGGACTATATGCACCCAAACAAGTGTATCTGACCAGTGAGGTTATTCAGTTATCTGGCAGATCATGGTAAAGTAACTGGAATGAACCAAAAAGAGAAAAACGACCATCCTCCAGGACCCACTTAAGCTTAATGAAGCACCTCTTGGCCCACAGTCATGTCTTTTCCAAATGCACATACATCAAATTATCAGCATTGCACAATGAAATGCAGTTTAGCTCGGGTGTCCTTGTCCACGGTGTTGGAAAGAGTCCTGAAACTGAGCGTACAGAAGAGCACGACTCCCCTGACAACAGCTACCTTTACCTGAAACTGTACATGGCTGTTGGCTGTATAATTTACTGGTTAATTTAAAGGAGACGAATCCATAAAGGCCACCTTTAACAGCACAAAAAGACTTTTTTTTCCCGCGATTGTAGGCATCAATACAAGTAGACTATCTGAGTATTATAAATGAATCTGATCCTACGTGCAAAACTTTCGCGAAAATAAACAATGCAGTGTTAATGAATGTATCGCTCGCACTCTCACGCACGCACGCATGCACGCACTCTCTCTCATGCAACATAAGTCAGGATGGCCGAGCGGTCTAAGGCGCTGCGTTCAGGTCGCAGTCTCCCCTGGAGGCGTGGGTTCGAATCCCACTTCTGACAAAGGTCTTTTAGAAAAGTATAAATTCACTGATATGCTCAATTTTGCAAGCACGGTATTTCATAACTTTTAGATTTATCTTAATGTACGAACACAGATATATACACCCGAACAACTGAATTTACACAAATGTACTAAATCGTACATATAAAAATCTCGAAAATAAAACGTTAGTATATAGTTAATTGCATTGTTTTCCGACTTAGATAAACCGTACGCTGTTGTATTTGTATATAGTGTAACTTAATGCTAGTGCATTCTCGTGTTTTTAACGCTACTTTGACCTGTTTATAACGTTGTAGTTAAAACAATGCAATAGGTTATTTTTCATTTTAATCAATAGATGTAATATTACGAAAAGTGTTTATGGAATGCATTTCTACAGGCGAGGGCAGTACAAAACATTTACGTGTGGGTGTGCATCGACAGTAATGTGGCTAGATTGTTCTGATTTTTAAAAATCCTAGGTAAAACTAGATAATTCATAGAGCCAGTTTTTGGTTTTCATAGTTAGCATTCAGTTACTCATAATCTGCTGTTGACAATAACTTTGAAGTGACCTCATTGTGACTGAGCAGTTTGTCACCTGCCTTAGTTAAAGATTCATACCCACCTGCTAGAAGAACCTGAGAGCAAAGAGATATCTGAAAATTAGGGTCAGCAAAATGAGTGGAGAGTGCAGGAGACACTGATAGAGAACAATACAGAGGGGGGGGTGGAGAGTAATTTAAGAGGATTAATGACAACACATTGAAGAACTGGACAAGAATTGGCCAAACTGAAGGCAAAGAAATTGTGA
>JABJVR010008588.1:0-10528 GCA_025773905.1 Chitala chitala | reverse complement strand
TTGCACCTTGTTTTCTTGCACCTTAAACCTGAGCTGCTGTAACAAGAGAATTTCCCCACTGTGGGATCAATAAAGTTCGATCTAATCTAATCTAATCTTATACACACACACACACACACACACACACACAAAAAGTCCTGTTATAACTTTTTATGGATTCCTTATTTACGATGCAATGATATCACTCTCAGCAGAGCACCAGGTGTTTTCTACACTCAAAAAAATAGCAGGATTTTGCAGGTAATTTACACTTCTGTATAAACACACAGTTTGATTAGCATCACATTATCAGGTATAATGAGATCCACTCCTGTGACTTGAGAATGTCTTGATCAAAGAGAAAATTTGTCGAAGTTACAAGGGAAATAAATCCCAAAAGCGGATATACCGGCGTTGCTTTGAACGTTCTTAATCTGATCTGCTTTAATTAATTGTGAATTTGAATTACTTTTAGTTAAAACACTCACGTCTGACAATTACTTTCTGATCATAACAACTGTCTGTCAATAATTTAAAAATTATTTTTTTAAGATTATGAGCAATTTGTCAGTTTGAAGGCTGTTTAAGATTATGTGTTTTAATCCAAAGTAGCTATCGTATCATACCATTTCACATTTTAATCAGCCTTGAAGCTGGATTAATTACAGCCAGAGAGACATGGCAGTGGCAACACACCTAAAAATCCCCAGATCCTCTGGCATGGTACAGACACAGTGTCCCGAGTATCAACTCCGAATGCATTTTATTTCTCTGTATATATGACATGCAGTTTTGAAGACACTTTACAGATGAGCGTTCAATAACGCGTAACAATTCATCTTCAGTGATGCCTTCTTAACGGGTAGTTTACAGATCATGAGCGATTCGGCATCTGGTCAAGCATAAAAGCTAAATTATAGCATTGCAGCAGTAACACGTACCGACAAAGTCAGGCTGGAGAAGGTAAAACTAAACTAATACAACTCTGAGCTGTGCTACTAAGCTGCTCGCTGAAGACTAGTTTGCACCCCCCCCCCCCCGTGACAGTGTCTGTTGCACTGCAGAATATGCATGAGCTGTTGTTTGGGCACCTCTTGTGTCAAGCATTGACACGTCCTATGGAAACGGTCACAAGCGACTCATTAACAGCTTTAAGGTCAGACTTCTCTTTTTTTGACAAGTACTTCTCACCATTTTTATGTGCTGCCAGTTTTTCATGTAGTACAAAAAAATGTTGAAAAACGCTTGGATGGTCTGGTAGAAAAACAGTCATGTTCTCACCCCATCCTTCAGCTCGGGTGTGTTTGTGGGCTGCAGCTCAAACTGTGCCCAGCTCTGCCACACTATGGTATAAGCTTTCATTTAAAGTACATTTGGTCAGCCACAAGATTGCCATTCTTACTCTGTTCAAAAATTAGTGACGACGTGCAAATTCTGGCAAAAATGTCTTCAAGGAGTGACTTGAAAAGAGACAACACACTGACTTTTTCCTTTTATTAATTTATTAAATTAATGTTAGTTTTGCATAATATGACTTAAGCGGGTCTGCTTTTCATAGCTTTTTCGTACATCTGCTTTTGCACTTCGAGGACACAAGTGCCACTATGTATGGTGTGAAGGTCAATAACGCCACACAACATTTTTACTAATGTTGTGACGCAACATTAACAACAACCGGTACAAATTTCCCTTCAGGGAGAGCAGAGTGTTTAGTACAAAAGCACAGACTGAACTGGCTTTGGAAACTAAGCAGTCTGACGCCACGCTAAATTGCTTGGAGAATTATTGGCATCACAGCCTTACTGATGCCACTCTCAGCTGGTGAAATGCCCCCCACCCCCTCCACAAACAAATCTACATTAGATGCCAAAGTGGCTGCTGACACTAACATTCACAGGCATTACCCCTCATGGAGAAATGCAAAGTTATGATCACTAAAACGTCTGCAGTCTCAGCCGGAAGCCAAGAGCACTGCATCAGACTGAAACAACAATAAAAATATGTAAAAGGCTAAAGACCTTCTTGCTCTTCCTGCATTTGTCTCCCAATTCTGACCATTAATCATGAGATGAAACCTGGCAGAGGTAAAAAGAAAAGCTTTTAGCCACGGATTTAGCTTTTAGCCTTCGATCGATAAGACACTGATGCTGCTTCTCTGAGGACTGTTGAGGTAAGAAGCTGCTCTAGAAACTGACCAGAGGGCTTCTAATCTGCAGAAAAGACACAGCGATGTTCAGCAGCCAGAAATGGCCTGCATATGAAAGCATGATCAACACCAGGCAGAGCATATCACAGCCCCCACCTTCAACCCAGTTACAGGACAGTTACCCCTCCAAACATGCAAAGCCATACTGATCAATAGAAGAGTTCTTTTGTTTTGTGGCATTCCTCTGTGCGACTTAAAAAGTTAAACTGCATTTTGTTATCATTTGACCTCTCCGTGAGGCTATTCTGTTTGTGAGGGTAGGCAGTTTTGAAGGAGAATTGGACATATCGATGAACATGATAATGCTCGGTCTGTGTCTCTGTTTGTTTATCTCTTCCTTTGCTGGCCAGTTACCAGTGGCAACGCGGCACCGTGGCGCATTTCCCCTCATACGAAGGTGGCCCTGTACTTGCTCCTGTCAGCTTTGGCATCGCCGGCCTTGGCGCTGATCATGGTGGGCAGCCCAGACGATTGGCAGACGCCCATCCTCGTCCTACCCCGGCAGCCCTGCAGCTCTGCCATGCTGCCCTCCAGACTCCTGCTCACGTCTGGCTCCAGGGTCCCTAGGGAGGTGTCTTCCAACCGCACCCCGTCCACATCGATGATCCTGTTGGCAGCCGACAGCAGTTCACCCTGGATGTCCAGTGGAGGAAGGCGACCGGCAGAACTCGCCCTCTTGCGGGCACCTGCTGCAGCATGGCCCCGATCTCGGGATCTCTGCTCATTACCTGAAAACATAAAGGTAAACTTGAGCTCATCAGATTCACAGTGTTGGTTTGGGAAGACCGGTTTAGGATGAGCTCACTTAAAAGAAAAATTTCTGAGAAAAGCATTTCAAATTATTTAATTCTTTAATTTATATTAAATTATCTGCAAGGCCACAAAATAATACCAATATGTCACAAGGTTAGGGAGACATCATTAATAAAAAATGACCTTGATGAAATTCTGCTGAATGGCACCTTTTAAAATGCAAGGTTAAATCTAATAACGTACTGCCCTGAGGCTAATCATGAACAAGTTCACACCTTCAGCTCACCTCATTGCATGGGGTCCTCTAATCGAATCAGGATAACGCTTACAGCACCTCAGGCTGTTTGCGAAAATATCCGCCCTCGTAATCAACTTAAGCGAAAGCATTATCTGTGGGCCGTCTGTGACAGTTCGATACGTCTAAGGAGAATCGACACACATCCGAACCACATGGTTTTCCTGAAACGCTCCCACACCAGTGAAACTGCGTCAATATAAAGTACAACCCCACGTGATTCCTCACATTTGTTACGCGTTTTTTTTTTTTTCTTCAAATCTCAAGAGGTGCCTCATTCCTGATTTGCTGGACTGCTGAAGACTGACACGCTGCCAGCAGGAGGAAACCTTGTTACAGCTCGGTGAATGAAATGTCTGCTCTATCACCTTGACAGCAATGTTCCCTACTGAAAGTTCCTGCTGGGCCTGTTTTGGCTCCGAGAAGAACAGGGCTCAGGCGTAGAATGTCAGCAGGAACATTAGGGAGGCTTCATCACGCTGCAGATTGTGCACATGGTATACGGTACACTTTGTGAAACTATGAGTAGAACTGTAAGTGCAAGTGTGACTCAGGAACGATGTTAGCCTAAAGGTAACAGAAATATATTCATTTAAAGAAAAGGATGGATGAAGACCGTTAGTGTAAATGTACAGCTTTCAGTCTATGCAAAAACGTAAGGACTGTTATCATAAATAAAGTGTGGTAAAGTATGGTTCAGAACTGTATATCAAAATAAGTGTATGAAAAAAGTATGACTGAAGGGTATAAAAGTGCAGTAAAGGACTGGCAATATAAACTTGAGAGTTACTCTTTTCTGAATTAGATCGACTATCAACATAATGTATTTGTAATAGAAAGAGCATGAGGTGCAGTGTAGGGTACTTTTAGTGTGTGTGTAATTTGTGCTACTGGACTATATGGACGTGTGCATGTGAGAGACAAGACTGAGCATGGTGTAGGACTTGCTCAGGTAGCTGTGCATTTCAGTGTCTACATCACCCTTGTCTGCATTTGGACAGTAGACACATAAACAGGCAACAGCACAGACAGCCAAGATAAATGCTAAGGAGGTTTCAGTGTAGCACAAGTTATGGAATGACACTAGTGGCGCAAGGCAGTCTCCACAGAGCGGTCCGGGAAGGGTTCCCCCATCCTGTCCTGTCTGGTCTTGCCCAGTCTGGTCATGTCTCTACTGTTCTGTTTCTGTCCCCTTTCTTGTCCTGTCTCTGACATGCTGTGCTATCTGATGTGTCTTTCTCTTTTGTTGTGTTCTGTCCCTGTCTTATCATCTCCTGTCCCTGTCTTGTCCTGTCCTGTTCTCTCCATGACCCTGTCCCGTCCCTCTCCAGTCCTTTCCTGTCTCTGACCCTGACCTGTATTGTCCTGTCCTGTTTTGTCCTGTTCCTATTTCTGTCCCTGTCCTGTCCTTTTCTGTCTCTGTCCTGTGTTGTCTGTGACCCGCACTGCCATCTGCTGGCACCGCCCTGCCCTGCACACTGCACTGGCCAGACCATCCCCTGTCGCTGCTTCACTTTCTACAAATCACTCCACTCACTATTTGACTATTTGTTTTGCACAGTCCCTCATGTCTTCAGCATCCGTGAGTGTCTGAGAGACCCGTCCCCATCCCTGCCCTAGCACAGGTTAACACGAGCATACATGTCCCCAGGTGCTATTTGAATTATCTAAGATTGGATCAATACACCCTTCGTGGCCACCAGACTTCTGTCGCCAGTTCCGAAGCACTGGCTGACTTTGCCTCTCTCCCTCCCTCCCCTGCCCATCCATCAACTGGCTCCCTTTCGATTGCAGACACCCCGCCTCTGCCCATACCTTCCCTCTGTGAGAGCTATCAGTCTCCAGGAGCTTGGATGTGCATCTAATTGTAGTGTTTTCTGCCTGCACATGTGAACCTGCAAAGGTTATATAATATACTTGGCAATTTTTTAAAGCTGACCCTACTCCCGTGAGTTGCTCAAGGGGCCAGACAGGAAGGGGCAGTTTGGCTCTGCCCAGGTGCTGCCTTGTTTTTGGAGTCTATAGGCTGAGTGGGAGTGAGGTGCTCAGGTGAAAAATGAGAGAATGAAGACAGCAGTCTCCATAGCAATAGAGAGGTATGCCAATGAAAACAGCAGTGGAGCAAATTTGTGTTCACAGAACAGGACCAAAATAAAGGTTCTCATGGGACCACGGGCCAAACGGGTCACTGGGCCACACAGCAAGCAAATCATTTTTTGTTCCTCTGAGAACCATCAGCACTGATGGGGCAGGAAGGAGGGTACAGACCAAAAAAAGTTATTCAGGCAGTTTGGCTCCAAAACGATACATCTATGTAGATTCTGTGCTCCAACAGAAGTCTTAGGCAAAACAACGTGACATTAACCTAGCATGCAGTCTTAGCAGACCGGTTTCTACGCATTACACAGAACTTTTGGGCTGATGATAACCATTTGTGCAGCAAAGCTTTCCTCGTGGACATAAAACCAGAACAGTTAACATTTAATAAAATCTCCATTCCAGGGTAATTAAAAGCTATGTGTCACTTACCCTTTTTAATCTGAGCAGTTAATTTTAACACATTTACAAAATTAGATGTCTATTGCAGACTGAACAAATAGCATGGATTTTTCTCCTTTTATAAAAATATATATTTCAAATAATTATATACACATAAATATTTAAAATAAATATACATTTCAAAATATCAAAAGAGAACACATCTGAAGTATCTGCTTTACTGTCTGTTGATCCATAAAAATTTGTGCTCATAAATAAGTCTCCAATGACTTATTTAAGTAGCTGGTACTTATCAGCCCAGTATGTGGTCTTATTTTTCAAAGAGGAAATTGGACTAAAAGACTGTTGTGTCAAGCTTAAAATGTGTGGTAATGACTCTAGAACATGTCAATCGGTTCACTTTAAAGACCTCCACTTCTGCGTGCATTTCGACCTAACGTATGATTACACACCTTCTGTTAAATCTTAGGTGAATCACAATACACTTACAATGTTCCTACTGCCCCCTTGTGGCCATATTATTGCTGTGACCTGTTACTTCCAGAAGTCGTACATGACAAAGACATGACTGGGTTTACGGTACTCCATTTTCCAGTTTTGCTTAAAAGCTTAAACTATACCTGATCACGTCAGAGTTCTGCATGCAGCAATCAAACTGAGTTCCTTATTGTCGCCATTTTCAAAATTAATAAACCTGCTGTAAGTATGGCACACGTTTTGAAAGCTTAATTGCTGTGAAACACTCGTAATTTCATATTTCATTATTTACATTGGATCTTACATGTAATTACCATATGGCAAGTGAACATATTGTGGCCAATAGTCTATATTAGCATGCAACAGGTGTTGCGTCGGCCACTAGGTGGCGCTCTTGCAAACAAGTATAAGAGGTCTGCTTTGTACATAGACACAGACAGAAGCTGTTGATTCTAAAGCACCTCCTCTTCTTTAAGAGACAGGCAAGGCATTGTTTCTCATTGATTTCATGAAATTAAATTATAATGCTATTTTGTAATGTCTTTCTTGACAGTGGGCAAAATGTCAAATTCTTAAAACTGTCGAGCATTCATACAGCTCCAGGTACAAAATGTTATACAGGCTCTATCAACAAAACCACAGGCAACTTTTCTTTGCACTTTGACGCTGTGGGGCTTTGTTGCTTACTGAAGCTGTCTCAAACAAAATGAAAGAATCTCACACTTGCTTTTCTTCTAAGTACATCTCAATGAGATTCAATTGGAATTCCCCATTAACACAGCTGTATGTGGTGCAAGTCAAAACCCATAGCTAAGAAACACCACTGACTTATTTCTATCCCACAATTCTTGTTTCCATAACCGCCATTGTTCCACGCCAAGTAAAATTAATTAAAGAACAGGCTTCGAAAGTCTAATTATCCCTGAGTCAACTGTTATCATTAGAAACCATCTTTTGAAAGCCTGAAAATAATTTCTTGGAATGAACACTCTTCAGCTGCACTCATTTTATGTCAATCTTCCTTGTAAAATCCAACAGAACCGTTAAAGTGTTCTGTGGAGGAAAGGTGCAGTGGGAGAAATAAGCTACTCAGCTTCAGAATCCTACCCCCCAAACCAGCACTCGTTATCACCCATGTGGAAACATCCAGAGTGGGGGGGGGGAGTTTCCATGGCTCCCTGTGTGCTGTGATCCAGCTCAGCCCCCGCTGCATAGAGACAGATTACAGTGCTGTCACGTTACTAGCTCGGGGATTCCCAAAGAGTGGGCTGCACTTAAACCCACCTAGTTTGGTGTATTCTTCACACATTATTTACTTTACACTGACCTTCATTGCGTGACCTGTAATCATGGCTGAAATAAACAGAAGTGTTAACAGACATTCTCAGTACATAGTTAACTGCCAAATTACAGTATACATACCCTCCAAATAGTTTCTTCTACATGACCCAAACAACAGAATGTATGATACATGTGCAATACGTGTAAAAAAGGGTATAATACCAGAGTGCTACACGCAGCTGCAAAGTGTCACATTATCATACAAAGCATTGCAAAATGTATTCAAATTTGACGGGGCAGAAACTCCTGTAGAGTGCCATGTATGTTAAGACCCTGGAGGGCTCCTTACATGGATGAGGGCAAAGGCCAGTAAACGATGTGTGCTTATCAGTAAAGAGAACGCAGTGTTGATTCAGCAGCAGGATGTTAGCCTGGCCACAGGACATGATGAGGAGGTGAAGAACAGGACAAGCAGGTGACGCTTAACCACATCCACTTTTCCACTCTCAAAGGACACCATCCTCACATTCCCGGGTGGAAAATACCGAATGACGTCCACCCGTCTAAATCGACCGCATTTTGAGTCAGCACAACCCATGGAGTGCTCCTGGACACCTGTCGGTTACCTAGGCGCCGCACACAACGCGAAGCTTGTCAAACATGTAAGTCCAGTGTGGTCACTTTGTGTTATACATTAATCCTGATGGAAGCCATTCTGCACACAGCTCCGTCTCATGCCTGGTATAGCCTACACTCCAGCAAATCTTTTTACTGTGACTCTTACTTCATTTTAATGATTCAGGAAATTTTTTAAATCTTTATCAAGAATTTGTGTTCTTTTATACAATTTTACTGCTACCATTTTTTACCTATACATCACCCCACTCCAACATCAGACATATACAACACACAGCATATTTTTTTTTGTTATGAAATGTTATGAAATCCTAAGCTTATCATATATATCTGTGGGGTAAATAAGGATATCTATTCTAAATCTTTCCAGCACCAGCAGTGACAGGAGGCTTCTCTGACTGACTGCACAGCCCAACACATCATAATCTGCTCTATGTGATTTCTGTATACATCTGTAATCACCTGTTTGCTCCACTAATCACAGATACTGTGAGGGTTCTACAAAAAAAAAAAAATTTCAGGTGATTTCACACTTTACCTTGTTTTGGTATCATTCTGTTTGCATCCTTTTTCTCAGGTTTAATGTTATTGATTCTATTTTCACATCACGGGCTTAATAAGGTCAGTGACAAACAGGGGAGATACAAATCCTGAAGCTTTTGAAATTCTACAGGCATGTTAGTTCATCCTACAATGACTGTTCCGACCTTCACAATTTTGCTTATTCGCCGAGGCCAGCACGAGCTGTAAGGCTCTGTACGTTTTGGGTGTAGCGTGCCGTGGAGCTCCCTAGTGCTGGAAACATCAGAGCTCTGCGTGTTCCCAGGAACCATGTGTTCACTTACACAACACGCTACTGAGTCCATGGGCAAGTGCAGCCAAGTGTCTCGTGAAGTGATTAGCGTGTTGAAGAAAGTGAACAGAAACTAATAATCAAGCAAACCGAAATTCTTACTAGAATGCTTAATAAAAAGGGAACCAGGAACCAAAACTGGTTCAAAAGGACCCTGTGGATCATTCCAGTATTCACTGTAAAGAAACAGGTATCGCCATGGTATTGCAGATATGAGTTTAGTTGCTAAAAAAAGTGAAGTATTGTAAGTGCATCTTGGGAGTTTTAACTGTTTATGCACCATGTTACTGCATTATTGGATGAGCTGACTATTGCGATGGTAAGTATTTTTAATAGCCTGGTTTGTGTACTATGTCATTGGCTTATTGGGCAAAAGTAATCATGGTGTTAAGTATTTTTAATAGCCCATATATGAAGCCCTCATTAAAGACCTGACACCTGACTGCACAGAAGTTCAGACAAGGTTTATCCTCACATCTGGAAGGCTGAAGAAGCACAACTGGTGTATTTATCACGCGTGTTACAAAAAGTGCTGGCTATCAACAGGGAGAGAAGCGTGTTGTTGTAAAGGAAGCACATGCACTGTCAGTGCAGGATGCTAGCTGGACAGAACTGGATCCCTTCCAAGATGACTTAAAGGACAAGAAAGAATAAAATAAAAAAATTTTAAAACTTGGATCAGGGAAATAAAATTGAAGCAGACAATATGCCAGAGGCTCTACAAAGCTGTCAGTGTTACTTGGCCTGATGCACGCTGCACCTGAAAAAGCATTAACCTGGTTCTCTGGTCTCCAGCCAGAACCTAGCTAGAAACCATGCTGGCATTCCAGTGTACATGCTGGAACAGTGGCTGCGCCAAAACAAGTCCCCGGGGTGGACTGACTCGGCCCGCTGGCGGTGACAGTCTGTCCTGATTTCAGGTGCCGAGTCAAAACGTTAAACAGCTTGTTAACATCTTACCTTTATGGAACAGGATGCTCAGCTCTGTTAGCACCTACCGGAGCCTGAGCACACAAGCTCATTAAGGCAGGCAACTCTGCCCTCATTATGGTAACACCCATTTTCAAATGATACTGGTTGGAGAGTAGGTGTGTTACTGTACTGTACATCACTTTGACAATGAACAGAATTAATTAAACAGCGAGTGAAATAAATTAAACAGCCTCTGGCACGTATACCTACAATATGTTGTGTAGGAACTGACTGAATTTCCGTTACAGTACAAGTCTGCAAATCCATGTGACTTCTTCAGGACCTGACACGGCAGCTTCCAGTGCGGCTCTAATTTTTGGTATTGCAGGCAGGTGCAAGAGGTCAGCCAGCCCAAAGGGGACGAGGCTGGGACAAAAAAAATTGGTGGGCAAATCTCGCAAAATAATAATAATGTAAAATATAATTGTAATATATTAAAATACAACCTAAATTATCTCAACCTAAATTATCACACTAACGATCAATAAGGCTCAATATGACTCCCTGAATACACACCCAGGGTGAAAAGAGAGCCAGCACAGAAGAAGTCTGTGAAAGTGTGGACTGAGGAAGCCAG
>JABJVR010008587.1:0-10528 GCA_025773905.1 Chitala chitala | reverse complement strand
TATGTGCTCTGGGATGGGCTCCAGGTTTCCCCGTGACCCTCACCAGGAATAAGCGGTTAAGATAATGGATGGATGAAAACAGCCTGGTCAGTGTCTCAGAAGTGCAGGCAGCATGCTGCAACACCTAGAGAAAATCCATCTGGATGCAGATTAAACATGTGTAATTGGAGCAGCTGGAAACCGGTAACCCGTAGCATAAAACACAGGGAACAGGAGCTGTGGTAAAACCTGTAACCCGTAGCATAAAACACAGGGAACAGGAGCTGCGGTAAAACCTGTAACCCGTACCATAAAACACAGGGAACAGGAGCTGCGGTAAAACCAGTAACTTAATAGGAGAAGCTAAACCTCGTTGGAAGACATAGCAATAAGTGGGTTAAAACCTGAAGGCAGCAGAGCTCTGTTACCCTGCAGCAAAGTGCTTAGACCTTAGAATTGGGCCATTAAATCCATCCATGTATGTGAGTGGGCAAACCTCTGGTTCTGTGGTGAACCCACGAGTCCATAAGTGTTTATGTAACTCTGACTACGACAATCACGTGTTCAGACTGCGAGGGACACCGCTGCTGTCTCTCAGACAGATGCACAAGTACTGATCGTTACGAGCTGGCGTTTTGCCACAGCATACCGCAACACGTGTAGAAGTTATACAACACATCTTACAAACAACTGCTCGGTCTGTGAACGCAAATGTTACTCCATACTTTTTTCACGCCCTCCCTGTCACTTTAGTCACTCTTTTTTAAATTCCATCTAAACTACCATCCCTCTGTTTTACTTTTTTATTTTTTTTTTTTTTTTTTTTTTTTTTTTTTTTTACTGTTCTTGATTATATACATCGTGACAGTGTCGTATGGTGTACGCACCCTCGGGTTTGTATAGGACCCAGTGATGTGTTGGTACCTGTCTGCGGTGTCTTCTGTGCTACCTGGGATAAACTACAGGTGCCACGTCACCCTAACCAGTATAACCAGTTGGAAATTATTGAGTTAAATGCTTAATTACAAATTATTACATTTCTTATAAACTGCTAATGCAGTTTTTAAGTTGTTTGGTTTGACCTTCTGTGAAATTGCCCAAGAGTCAGCTTTCAAGTAACGTTCCTGATTTTTCTACCTGCAAACAACGTAAAACGTTTACTGTACTGTGTCAAGCTGCACACCACTGAGTTATGTACCGCCATCTAGCGGTGATGTGCGAAGTGTAATCTTTTCTTCAAATTAAAATCTTTAGTTTATTTCGCAGTTAGGGCAAAAGGCTTCCCATTTTGGGAAAATATGAATTTAAATCCAGAATTGTGCATTCTCAAAATAAATCAAGTATTTTGAAATAGAAATAGATTTTGAAAATAGAATTTTGAAATAGAAACACAAAAAATAAAATTACTATGACATTTTTATAGTTTTATATAATTAGTATTTTTGTTCTTTCAGTTTGCCTTATTGTCCGTTTTTCTCAATCGAGGGGAAAAGCGTAAAGAACAGGTCCAAAATAAAGCGCGAACACTTACCGAACGGTTTGTCCCTCCTGGCGCACCGCACTCTCTCCGTAGCGCGGGTTTGTTGTCATTTCGCGGGAGAGAACAAGTCACTAAAGTGTTTAACTTCTCTATTGCATTTTTTCGTGTTTTGACAGTAGAAACGACATAAAAATGAGTTTGTGGGTGGATAAATATAGGCCTACGTCCTTAGCAAAACTGGACTATCACAAAGAGCAGGCGAATCATCTGAAAAATTTGGTAAGGACTTTGTTTTTTTTTTGGTTACTTTCAAGCGTTTGTTTTTATTTTTGTGAGTACTTAATCAGTATGCGAATATTTATATATAAGCCTTAACTGTAATCATGTTAATAACTGTACAATTAATGCAGGAATCTGATGGAGCTTTTGTAATGGTACCAATACGCTGACAGACAGTGTCTGATGTGTTTAACTGTGCTAAATACGTGCTGAATTCTCCGGGTCCTGGGCCTGTAGGTCCAGTGCGGTGATTTCCCGCATCTGCTAGTTTACGGTCCGTCTGGCGCCGGGAAGAAGACACGCATAATGTGCTTGTTACGAGAGCTTTACGGCCCGGGGGTCGAGAAACTGCGGATCGAGCATCAGTCTGTCACGGTGAGATTCAGATAAACCCCTCCGAAATGAGTGGACTGCAGTCGGGCGTTTATTAATGAACAGCAACGTTAGAAGAGACTTGTCTTACCGTGACCATTTATCCGTCCTACACAGGCGCCATCGAAAAAGAAAATTGAAATCAACACAATAGCCAGCAACTACCATTTGGAAGTAAATCCAAGGTGAGGAGCCAAATCAGTTTTGATAATGAAGATCCTTGTATTTCAGGCAGCCCTGATGAAATGTATCTGCAGAAATTGTCCTCCTTTACAGTGGTCAGATACTTTTTAAAAAATGTTCTGCTTCGTTTTGTACATACAGCATGTTTAACACGTTTCACCGAAGGTATAACTGAATCTTTTGCCTTGTCTCTTTTGCAGCGATGCTGGAACAGGGGATCGTGTGATTGTTCAGGAACTGATCAAAACTGTGGCCCAGTCTCAGCAGATCCAGTCCTGCCAGCAGAGGGACTTCAAAGGTGAGGAGGATAGCTGGACCTGCTTTGTGCTCTCCTGTGTACGGTTTTCCACTGGGCATTCAGTCTTACAAGCTGTTCATTATAGACCCTGCTCTTACACAGCTCCTTGGTTGTTCCTGTCCAGAATGCCATGCAGTGTTGCAAGTTGGCTTGGAGTTTTGCATTTGTGTGTTTCTTGAGCCACAATGCTAAGGTTTGTGTCTGTGTGTGCGAGACAGTGGTGCTGCTAACAGAGGTAGACCGGCTGACCAAGGACGCCCAGCATGCCTTGCGGCGTACCATGGAGAAGTACATGGCCACCTGCAGACTGATCTTGTGCTGCAACTCCACATCCAAAGTCATTTCGCCCATCCGCAGCAGGTGCCTCGCCGTGAGAGTGCCGCTGCCCAGCGTGGAGGAGGTGAGCGGGGCTGGGGGGGGAGCAGTGAGTGTGGCTCTCTGGACGGCCTTGGTGACCGACAGTGACTGAGTGCAGAAGGGGCAGGATGATGGTGTTGCCTGCCTGTTTTTACAATGTGTGATTTTGATATCAAACAAAATAAAAGGAAATGCTTCTGAATGTAGTCCAGGATAGGAAGTTCACAGATGGTGCAGACTCAGTATATACCTGTGGCGCACCAGCTGCTGGCCTAGGTGTGATTGGCTACTTGGAGAAACCTTATTTATTTTTTTACACACAAGGTTTGTAATAAATCATTACCAGTGTAGCACTGGCCTGTTGCTGTGTGAGCACTAACAGCGACGGACATGTAGATGATTCAGGCCTTAACACCTGTTGTTGTCCGTCTCCATGTGATCACTCAGGTGTGCACAGTTCTCAACAACGTGTGTCGGAAGGAAGGCCTGTTGCTGCCTAACGAACTGGCCAGGCGCATTGCGGAGAAGTCCGGCCGCAACCTGCGCAAGGCGCTGCTGATGTGCGAGGCCTGCCGGGTGCAGCAGTAAGTCCATCACACCGGGGGTTACGGTCACGGCGCATTTGTGTCTGGGTTATGACCTTTAACCTGTACTCTTCATTCACTTGTTCCACCCTGTTATCTTATTAAAACAAACGCCAAGCACCCGTTCCAAGCCTGGTTATATAAAATTTCAGACAGGTTGTTTTAAAATGTAAGGTATTTGGTGACCCTAGGCATTGTGCTTATTCTGCAACTGTGACTAGACTAATATTCTGAAACTAGCAAAGTATTATTCCCTTGCAGATGTAATGGAAAATTTTAGAAATGACTCTATCGGTGTTCTGTCTGTAGGTGTTCTGTCCTTCCCAAATAATTAATCGATAGAGGGAAGTTTTGCCCATCTCAACTTAATGATTTTTACTTTTCTGTCACATCCTGACATTAAATTGGCATATCTTAACATGAAAGACGATACTTTACAGCCTGTAATCGTGTCGAACAGCAGTGGCTTATCGCACAAATTCCCCCCCATGCTGTTCTTTCTAGCAGACAGCTGTATGTTCTGTGTGAATTAACCTTTCTTGCAAGAAATTAAACACTAAATCTTGGTTTCAGAGTTATTACTTCAAACCTCACCAATATAAACTGTCCCTGACACAGTGTATCTGGACTTAAAAAGCCTCAGTGGTATGAGTTAAGTGCCACGTCTCTGCTGCAGATACCCATTCTCAGTGGATCAGGACATACCTGAGACAGACTGGGAGGTGTACCTGAGAGAGACAGCCAACGCTATCGTCAGCCAGCAGAGTCCTCAGAGGTGAGTTTTGCTGGATCGCAGCATTCCTGCCGCTTCTCTCTACTATAAAAATTAGGTTCTATATTTTGCAGTAAGATGCTAGTTTCAGGACCTAAAACTCTGATTGTTGTTGTCACACGTGTACTGTACTCAGTAAACTTGCCAAAGGAACAGATGTTGACGTAACATAAAACACTGACGCACGGCTGCATGGAGCCTGTACTTTATAACCACATTTTTTTTTTCTTCCACTGAGAAGATTATCCTCAGACCAAACTGATAGATGTCCGTCTCCTCTTTACACACCTGGCCCTTACTCTAACTGAGAGACATACACCTCCTGTTTGCACACCTGTCCCTTACCTGTTTCAGACTGCTGGAGGTCCGGGCCAGACTCTATGAGCTGCTCACACACTGCATCCCAGCGGACATTATCATCAAGGTGAGGCAGACCTCGAGCATGTGTCACAGCTCAGAGACTCTGGTGCTTCAGGTTGTACAGGAGTCCTGGGGGTTACGCTGCACTTTAAATATACTAGCTGACTTTCAAGCTTTCAAACTTCTGTCAGGCAGTCTCCTTTTTTTTAAAGGTTACTTTATTTGAAAGAACATTCCAGAACTTACTAGTACAGCCTGTTGTTGCATGGCAATATGCTTGTCATGCTGAGCCCTCCCTCTCCTGTGCCAGGGCCTGGTGTCAGAGCTGCTCAGTAACTGCGACGGACACCTGAAGGCAGAGGTGTCCCAGATCGCAGCGCACTACGAGCATCGACTGCAGCTGGGCAATAAGACCATCTACCACTTGGAGGCCTTCGTGGCCCGCTTCATGGCCATCTACAAGAAGTTTATGGAGGATGGGCTGGATGGCATGGTCTTCTAATGCCCACACTACGCCCATGCTTCACCCACAACAAATGCTGCTGTCGCTTCCATTTTCCACATCACACACACCCCTGCCGGGCATCCTTACTGGTTGTTCCATATGCTGTTAATAAAAGCTGGTGTTTCAACAAGTTTTACGTACCTGGCACTTGTAGGTTTGTGGCCCCTGGTAACCAATGGTGCACCGGCCTTCTTTTATAATCATGTGAAAATAATCACTTTGTAGCCAAAATTTAATAAAATAAATGTCGGGACAGGAGTGGGACTATTTACACCCACAGTTCATTATAGCCAGAGTTTCCTACCATAGCTTGGCTGCACTGAGATGGACACTGATCGATCTTCCAAAGGCTTATCTGTAATATTTTACATACGAGAGTTTGTCACTTCACACATCTCATAACCGGGGCCCTCAGTTACTGCATGGACAAAAATATTTTCATAGTTAATCATGCTTTATTGCCAGTTGTGTTCTCTGCCCAGCTGGGCACACAGTCTAACCTGACACGTACACACAAACATTTTCGCT
Organism: Chitala chitala; assembly: GCA_025773905.1. Lineage (NCBI taxonomy): Eukaryota > Metazoa > Chordata > Actinopteri > Osteoglossiformes > Notopteridae > Chitala > Chitala chitala. The sequence goes on along the minus strand of JABJVR010008587.1, from coordinate 4,831 downwards.
GAAGGCATAAACCACATTTACAGTACAGTACAGCTGTGATCTCCCACACAAACAGCACATTCTCTATTAAAACACATTTACTAAAGCTGGTAACAGAACAAGCAGTGATTTTTATGAACTAAAGTGCCAAGTATAACAGTAAAGAAAATCATACAACCGTTTTTGCACAACATGATTACAATCTGGACAGGCTGACATTGCAATGTACACTCAAATCTATCCAAGATGGACACGGTACTGTTTTTCTGAATTGATAAAACGCTAAACCCCGTTCTCAGAACAAAACTCAATTGCCAAACCCATTTATTGAAAGAATCACTTTGCAAAACTTTAAACCAATAGTCACTTAATCAGACAAAGTTTTAAAATCGGATTAAGCTCTTTTTTGCAATATTTAAGACACTAACAAACATTTTTCACTGTTTCAGTGATGCAAAATGGCACAACGGTCGCAAAAGTCAACACAGGTGTCGTCGTTAGCACACAGACGCTCAAAAGTGTTCACACATTTCTCATCATGTGGTGATCCCTGTTAGTGAACAGGGCAGTAAGCCAGGTCAGATGAAGCAAGTCAAATTGTAATGTCAGTAACGCAGACAAACAGTAGAAGAGGATGAGGAAGGTGAGTGCACGTTAGAAGCTAGTGGAAGAAGAGAAGGAAGTGTAAGAAATCAGCAGCTAACACAGGCCAAGATCTGGTTCCTGACATCATGGAGTCAGAAACTCAGAAAGGGTCTCGAATAAACAATGTAAGTAGGCACACCTGAGACTGCACTGCACATACAGCAGCACTGGGGTTGGACAGGCTGGTACGTGCCCATCTTTAACAAAAGGATGGATGGTTTCAATAAATGTTTTAGCAATTCAGAAGAACTGTAATACAGAAAATGAAGTATTAAATTTAAAAAACTAAATATTAAATAAATCTAAGCGAAGACGTTATAACCGTTATCTTCAGATGTCCGGGGTAGACTATTTTGTACATACTAGCACATATATTCACAATAGACATAGGCTAATTTTCTGTACAATAAATAATTATACAAATTTAGCAAACACCGCATAAATAATACAGGCTTGTTTCTCAGATTTTAGTATTTGCTTTTAAAACAACATTCGATTTTCACATAGCAAAAAAGCACGTCGTAAAGAGGTAAGTGTTTCTGAACAACCTCTTATAAACCCAAGCCATGCATCTCATCAGACACAGAACGGAGTTAACACATGGCCAGGGCAGGGCAGGGCAGGGCAGGGCAGGGCAGGGCTGGGCAGGGCAGGGCTGGGCAGGGCAGGGTCTGGGACAATGCAGGGCAGGGCAGGGTCTGGGACAGTGCAGGGCAGGGCAGGGTCTGGGACAGTGCAGGGCAGGGCTGGGACAGGGCAGGGCAGGGTCTGGGACAGTGCAGGGCTGGGCAGGGCAGGGTCTGGGACAGTGCAGGGCAGGGCAGGGCAGGGTCTGGGACAGTGCAGTGCAGGGCAGGGCTGGGCAGGGTCTGGGACAGTGCAGGGCAGGGCTAGGGCAGGGCAGGGCTGGGACAGGGCAGGGCAGGGTCTGGGACAGTGCATCAGGGATGTCGTGTCCATGTTTTCCTTCGCATCACATTCACGCAGTACGAAAATTAAATTAAAATTAAGACGAAGACATAGCCTACATCAGGGGTGTCAAACATATGAACAGCGGGACGCGACCGGCCAAACGGGAGTTCTGATCCGACCCGCGCGAACGCTGATCAGAACTGAACACGTGGAGGTTCCAGCGCATGTGCAGGGTGCGCTCGAGCGTCTGATTGGCCAGCATGAGCAAGAAATGTTTCATCAGTAACATGCTGCAAAGTTAATGGTGGGAATGTGCCTATTTCTTAAAGAAAGACAGAAGACGCCGAGTGTCGGATTTCCCAAGAAAAATTTACTATCTGAATGCATGAACTAACTGCATAATCTGCCGCTAGGGAGAAATGCATGGGAAAACACAATAACAATTTATACAAAACTAAATTTTAATTAAATTATTTACATTTTGATTTTTATTTTTGTCTTTTGCAAAAATTGGTAAAGAACCCGAATTTCCCTATCGTTTGTATTTGAAAAAAATGAAACAACTAAGAGAATACAGACAGTTTGTATAAATCACTGTAAAACTGGTGTATTCTTTAAATTTACTGTAAAATGCGCGTATTTCTTGTCCTTTCCCCATGCATTTCGAAATTGTTAAATTTGCATTAGTCATAACTGCTTTGTAGTTGTTTTAGCATGTATATGAAGATGTCGGATTATTTTCACAGTTTATAATTTTCATAAAGCATTCCAGTGTAACAATTTAAAAAATGAATAAAATAAAAGATAAGAAAAATTCGAAAGGATCTGGTGGTGTTTAGGAATCTGCTGTACAACATTTTCTTGATCTGGCCCAACTGAGTCTGGATAACTTCCAGCGTGGTCCATCCATTGAAATTAGTTTGACACCCCTGGCCTAGGATCCAGCAAACTGGGCCGAACAGATTACGGACATTGTCTATGTACAGAAGTGTATAACTAGCCTATATATCAACTGTTGGAGTGAGAGGGGTAGCCAGACCTGGTCTATTTCTGTCTTTTCATGACGAAGTACGTGACAAGCACGACAGTGATCAGGAAAACGGAGCCCACCAAGGCGAGGAACCCAACCACCGAGTGCCGCCTTAACACGTGGCATCCCGGGCAGGACTCGGCAGCTGTGGGGCAAAGCTGCGGCTTAGCCGACGGCTCAGGGAACCCGTTGTGCTCGATGATGGTTCGGTACCGTGTCAACGAAGACTTGACCACGGACTCGTCGTCCACGTAGCCGTACATGCCGAAACCTGGATCCCGCTGGTCGCTCAGGGCGTAAGCGAAGTACCCCCGCAGGTTCACCCCATCCAGTAGGTACGCTGGTAAACACGGAATCGCTATTCGCCCTTAATGTCGCATCCACAACATGTTCTTTAACTGTCAGTTTTATAAAATATATTAAACCGAATATTTATAATTTTCACCTCGTAATTGTTTAACAAAAATTATGCATTTAAAACGTTCAAGAGATAACACCACATTCACTTGTAAGGGAATACATTAGAGAAGAGAATAGTGAATATATTAATTCAGTATTATCATTGTGATCATCAATCACACTTCAGCACTGCATTTCATTCATCTGCGTTCCTGACTGACACTCGTCCGCTCAACTGTGTTACCTGCCCAGCCGCTGTCATACTGGGATAGGAGCAAACAAAAGGCAGAGCAAACAAAAGTACAAAAATACAAACGAGGGGACGATTAGAAGAACAAGGCCTGTCATAAGCACAACGGGTTCTGCACAGCGAAACGAGGGCACTGGGAAACAACTAAACAGAAGAGTAAAATGTATACACAGCTGAAAACACTCCACAAAGACAAACGGGGAAACGAGAGGGCGTGGACACACAACGAGGACATCCAGGAAAATTCAGTGACTGACATTGATTGTGTTGCTTTGAGAAGTATGACCTTGGAGGTAATTTAAATAATTCATTATGATGATGTTTATGCAGTGGTACCACAGCGAGGACAGTAACGTTAGACACAAAGGTAGCTGTTTAAGGGAAACTTGTCAGTGATGGTGGACATTTCCTGTTTCAAACTAAAGTGGGGGGTTAGTGTGGGCAAACCTAGAATCAGGTGACAAAGGAAAAAAAAACAAAGTAACTTTTGATGGAGTGTTCTAGCAGACACAGTCTGATCACATCCTGCATCGACGTTCTCTGTCACCTGAGTTAGAGCTGCTCCTCTGTTTCTCCTTACATCACAATAATTCACGAGCATCACAGTCATCAAATTTGTGCTGTCGACCACAATGTCAGACCCTGTTTACTGATGTCTTTCCCACAGATCTAAATGCCACTTTAGTCAGTGTTCCTATTGAGACATTAGCCAGATGATCACTTTGTAACTGAAGCTCCTGCCATCTGTGCCCCAGCAATGACCACTCTATCAAAGTCACTTAGAGCTTTTCCTGCTGCCATCTCAATGCAATATCAGAATGATCTGGGCCTGCTCTGTGTTTTTGTATATGCCACAGGTATAAATTGTCACCTGTCTGTATTCACTTTGTGCCCTTGCTTGTGTGATTGCTGTTTGTGTACACATTTGTGGGTGTATGTGTACATTAGCCTGTCTGTGTGAGTGTGTATGCTTGTGTGTATGTGTGTGTGCCTGTGTATGTGTGTATGCACTCCTGTGTAAATTGACAGGTCAAAGCCTGATGTATTAACATGCACATGCTGACACGCTGACAGGCTAAAGCAGATGGGGCCAACAGTCCCATGGTCCCTGCTCTTGGCTGATCATTACAATGACCACGTGAGTGTGTTTGTGTTCTTCTGCCCCATCGGCAATGTACAACACAGGCAATGGCAAAGTGCCCAGTGGGCCCCGTGGAGAAAGCTGAGACAGAAAAGAGTAAGGCAGAGCAAGTGAAAGAGAGAGAAAGAGTGAGAGAAAGAGCGACAATGGGAGACAGGGGAAGAGACAGCGAGAGAGAGAGACAGACAGACCGACAGAGAGAGAGAGAGAGAGAGAGAGAGACAGTGAGAGGAGAAGAGACAGCAAGAGAGAGAGAGTGACAGTGAAAGGGGAGAAACAGGGGAGAGACAGGCAAAGAGTGAGATAGTGACAGTGAGAGGGGAAAGACAGACAAAGAGTGAGACAGTGACAGTGAGAGAGGAGAGACAAAGAGTGAGAAAGTGACAGTGAGAGGGGACAGACAAAGAGTGAGACAGTAACAGTGAGAGGGGAGAGACAAAGAGTGAGACAGTGACAGTGAGAGGGGAGAGACAAA